>JAOXYA010050617.1:0-12224 GCA_028565675.1 Sorex palustris | reverse complement strand
CCAAGAGCTAGAAAGAGCACCTTCAACCAAGCAAACTCAGTGTAAGCAAAATATGAACAAACAACACGTTTATTATGGCCTCCTTCTGGGCAACATTCCTGCCTAAGGCCAAATACCAGTGTGTTTCTTCAAATTGGAGCTCTTGGGACTGCAGTCTTCAGTGATTGATCAGACTGAAAAGTTTCTGCACTTGGAAAATACTCTACCCTATTATTCCAGACATTTAAAATGCTGAAGGCTTCCAGAGGATGGGAGATACCTGACTTTCATGTCAGTCCCATTCATGTCTCCCTTTGTTTGTGAAAAACCAGATATGTAGAGTGCCTCTGACATTGGTCTATGAGAAAAGATAAATATTGCTGAGGACCAGACTGTGGGTATAGAGTGCTGACACTGTATAGACCCTAATCTAATAATCCATGGAAGTACTTGTTTATGTGCCCAGGGAAGAGATATTTTTTTACACTGTGTTCTGAGATGTATATAAGAGTCATTCTTTGTAATACTTTGCTATCTGTGGAATGATTTAAGCAAATAGGGGGCCTGCCATTCACTGAATGCTGTACTCGGATTATGTTCTTTCTCTTACAGTTTTCATGACAAATCTCTGGAGCAGTAGTTAAATTTTATAATCAGGCCTAAATTCATATCCAGACTCTTCAGCTTTCTAGTTGGTCACCCTGTGCCCAGTGTTTTAGTGCTTTTTCAATAGCTTTGCCTATTATTTGTGTTTTGTTATTTTATTGAGAACATATTGATTTACAACTTTGTATAAATTTGAAAGTGCAATATCACACCTGAAGGTCTATATGCCATACCACACCTACCAGCAAGTCACATTACCACCCACCACTGCTCTGTCAACCCCATCTTATCTATTCTGCCATTTGTCTATTTCTCCTCTGGTAGCCAAATTCTGTTGCCAGAATGTTTGGTGTTATTTTTCTGGTTTTGTTTGTTTCTTCTCTTACTTCTTTACATTTCACATAAGTATGAAATCCTATAGTATTTATTCTCCTTAATTTTCTTAGCATAACCACCTCAAATTCCTCCCATGTATTTGCAAATGACAATATTTCAT
Organism: Sorex palustris; assembly: GCA_028565675.1. Taxonomy (NCBI): domain Eukaryota; kingdom Metazoa; phylum Chordata; class Mammalia; order Eulipotyphla; family Soricidae; genus Sorex; species Sorex palustris. The sequence continues at coordinate 11,143 of JAOXYA010050617.1, read as the reverse complement.
ATTTGTAATAGAGGTCATACCTGGCAGTACTATTGTGACCTACAATCACCTCTGTAGGCGCTTATGGGGTTATAAGAGGTTCTTGCAGTGAGAAAGGTCAAATGCAAGATCGCCCCAAAGCTTGGCATGTTGTCACCACTTGAGCTATTTCTTCCTAACCCCTTCTTTTATATCTGGGTAATTATTTTATATTTACCAGACTTAGGACAGTTCCCAGTGAGCTCTAAGAAAATAGTTTCTAAACATACATATGTAATCATATAGTTCATTTTACATATGAGGAAACAGCTACAAACAGACAGGTATTCATAATCAGTAAGCTAATCCTCATGTCCCATTCCGTCTGTCTCCAGAGCTTTAGTGAGACAGCTGTACATCTCTGTATTCAGAATCAGTAAACACTGGCCTCCCATTCGCTCTTTATCCAGAGCCGTAGTGAGGCAGCTGTAGATCTCTGTATTCAGAATCAGTAAACTAACCCTGGCCTCCTGTTCGCTCTTTCTCCAGAGCTGTAGTGAGGCAGCTGTATATCTGTTTTCCAAGGATCCACAGACAGCAGGGCTGGCTCAGGTCTGTATGAGGGGCCTCTCCTGATGCTCTGCCAGAAGTGAAGGCCAGTAGTGCAGTGTAGTTTTAGCCCAGTGTTATACAGAGACCATCAGGGCCATGCCAATTGGTGTTCAGGGAGTCACACAGTGCAGGATTCAATGCAGGTTCTCACACAGCACGTGCTAAGTATGTGCTCTGCCACTGAACCATCTCCCAACCCCTTTAGCCTCCACTTGAAGAATTCTTTCCTGGGATAGAACGAGGCTCCCAACTCAAACTCTTACCAGACAGCTCTTGAGTGTTCTTTGTTTTTTTTTTTTTTTTTTTGCAAACTGCCCACATGGCCATTCCTGCTCTCTACTTTAAAGGGACAGGGATCGTAATCAGCTCTCACTTTTCCTTCTGGCCCTATATTTCCTCAGATTTCCCAGCTCAGTGTCACAGTCAGAGAATGATTCCTGGGCTTGACACAATGATAGTTTCTTAGAAGAACATTAAAAGCAGCAACATGTGGCAAGCATCTTCTTCATGCCACACGGAGCCCTGGAAAGTCCCCTCAGAGGTGTCTGCCACTGGCTGCCTGGTAGTTGCTCCTGTGTTTTCAGGAACCAGTCTTCCTTATTCCCCATCTTTTGTGAAACTAGTATTTTTTTAAGATTGTTTAATACACAAATAGCCAAAATTATTGGAACTGCAGATTGTAGATAAAGAACTGAAAGAACACGGAAGGGTCTTTGAGGTTCCGGCTTCCGAGACTCCACTATGGCAGAAACACTGCCACTAGTTCACTCTGATGGTTCTGACACCTTGGAGCCCCTATTTCTCTCTCCTCCGGTCAGCTTTAGCTCTGCCTTCAGTACAGCCCTCATGGTTCCCAGCCTCCACCCAAATGCTGAAGGCTCCACAGTGTACCTGCTTCTCCACCAGCACCTCCTTTCATCTGCTCCTTCTGCACCTCTTGACTCATCTCACCCACATCACCTGTACTCTTCTCATTATATCCAGAGCAGCCTGATTCTGGAGACCAGGCCAGTTGCCCCATTCTATAGCCCTCCTCCTTCACCATCAGAAAATTAAAACAAAAACTTCCCTCATTCATCACATTACCTCTACTGTGTACAAAGCAACTGGTTGAAATTTTTTTCATTGGTATATTTTCTTTAACAATAAGAAGAAACGAGTCCCAGTCCCATAAGACTGAGGAAGTTCATGCACTGGAGGCCCTGCTGTTTGCTCAGGATGACCATCCTACGCACCAGCTCAATAATACTCCTATTCCCACATAGAGGCTACACCGTGAACTTCCATTAAGCTCAGCAGCAAGACACTTCTATAGCTCTCCATGACTCAACACAAACATGCAGAGACATCCTAACTATGGGCACATAACCACACAAGAAACAATTTCAAAGTACAAAGGACAAGATGGCAAAGCAATCCAGAAACCAAAAAAAACTTAGTGACCAGAATTTTCAGCCAGTAATAATGAGTTGAATAACATTTCTGATAAGGAATTTACAGAGGAATTGTTGAAGATTATAAGGAGCTCAGAAAGAACAATTGAACACACTGCCAATAAAACACAAGAGGATATGAGAGCTGAAATGAGCAAAATACAAACAGAAATGCCAGATCTGAGAAAATTGATAGGTGAACTGAAAATCTGGAAGGCCTCAGCAATAGGGTAACAACTGCTGAAGACAGAATCAGTGAGCTCTAAGGTGCAAAAAATCTTCATATAATAGTAGAGGATAGACAGAAGCCCCAAAAATAAACCAACAAATGACAAGAGAACATTGGGATGAAGAAAAACAACAAAATCATCATCGGGGTCCCAAGAGACAGGAAGACAATCCTGATGAAGAAGCAACAGTCAAAGACACGCTTGTTGAGAAGTTTCTGGAGCTGAAAAGTGCACTAACCCAGATGCAGAAGGACTGTGGGTAACAGCTTAAAGAAATGCAAATAAAAATACTCCAGAAGTCCTAATCAGAATGACAAAAACAATAGGTAGAGATAGAATACTAAAAGCAGGAAGATCAAAGAATGAATTATATAAAAGCAGTGCCCTTAATATATATTCACAGCAGACTTATCTGGATGAAACCCTCTGGGCTCAAAGACAGTGGTGGGATATAATGAAAAAAAACCAGTGAAATGAATGCCTCACGAATAATATTTTACCCAGCCAGAGTCTGATTCAGATTTGAAGGAACAATACACAATTTCACAGATAACAATTCAGGAACTTCATAGAATCAAAACCATTCTTATCAAAAGAACTAAATGAACTACTTTTAGATAAGACACCCCACAGAAATGCCAAACTCCCGAAGAAACATGGCACAAGACTCTAAATCAATAATCTCTCTCAATGTCAATGGGCTAAATGTAGCAATTAGGATACACAAAATGACAGGATGGAGTAGAAAATTAAACCCAACACTCTGCTGCCTACGAGAAATACATCTGAGCAGTCAGAGCAAACACAGACTCAAAGATAAAAGTTGGAAGAAAATTCTCAAGAGAACAAGTTCCTCAAAAAGGACAGCATGGTCATTTTACCATCAGACAACATAGACTTCTGGCTGAAAATTTTTATAATATACAATGAAGGTCATTTCTTAATGATAGGGATATGTACATCAGGAAGAACTCACACACCTAAATGTATATGCACCCATTGAAATACTTAAAACAATTGCTTAAACATACTTGAATAAAGACATTGATAGCAACACAACAGTAGTTGGAGATTTTAAAGATGCTTTGTCATCTCTTGATAAACTAGACTAAAGGTCAGCAAGCGAATACTTTTAGGGAAGAAATGAAAGAGGAGTTTTGTATGTGTGTGTGTGAGTGTGTGTGTGTAAGTACATATGTGTGTATATATGTATACACACACACACATATATATATAAACATAGCCTTTGGGGATGAAAGCCTCAAAGGCTGAATAGATATTCTTCAATACACATGGGACATTCTCCAAGATAAACCACATGCTGGGAGACAAAACAACATCCATAAAGTCAAGAGCATAAAAACCATATCAACTATCATCTCAGACTATGATGCACTGAAAGTAGAAATCACAAACAGAAGTGGAGGAACAACTCAAACACCTGGAAATTAAATACTTCCTACTGAACAATCAGTGGGTCAGAGCGTAAATTAAAAGATTCCTGGAAACAAACTAGAATGAGGACACTACCTACCAAATCTTGTGGGATACAGCAAATGCAGTATTAAGAGGAAAGTTTATAGCTCTGCAAGCATATCAGGAAGGAAAAAAGGGCCTGCATTAGTAACTTAATTACACAACTTAACAAAGAAACTGGAAAATGACCAACAAAAGGAGCCCACACCAGGCAGGAGGAAGAAAAAAATAAAACTAAGAGCAGAAATTAATGAGCTGGAATCCCAATAAACAATACAAAAAAATAATGAAACCAAGAGCTGGTTGCCTTTTTAAAAATATACAAGATTGATAAACCATTAGTAAGACTCACAAAGAAAGATAGAGAACCTTAATAAATTGAATCAGAAATGAAAGTGAGGACATCAAAATAGACACCACAGAAATTTGAAGGATCTTCATATTATTTTGAGAATCTTTATGCAACAAAACAAGAGAGCCTAGAACAGGAATATTGATGGTTTAATATAAGCTAGTCAATCAAAATAATACATCATATCAATAAGAGAAGGACTAAAAATATATGATCATATCAGTGGATACAGAAAAAGCATTTGACAAGATCCACACCCATTCACAATTATACAAAAAAGCTCAACAAAATGGAAATTCACTGAACTTTCTTCAATATAGTTAAAGCTATTTACCACAAGCCCACAGCAAGTATACTCAATGAGGGGAAATCTCTTTTCCACTAAGATCAGTAACAAGACAAGGTTGCCTACTCTCACCACTTCATTTAAACATAGTGCTGGAAGTACTCACCATCTCAATTAGGCAAGAAAAAGATATCAAGGGCATCTAGATAGGAAAGTGTCAGATATTAACCCCATGTGTTTTAGGCTTCATCAGTGAATTACCCCTTTTTCTCCCCTAGAGAAGCTTACAGTGTACTTATGAACAGTCCTAATCCCCCAAGTTTATCTTTAACCTTTTCTTTGTGCTTTACCTCTAATTCTCTTAGCTACTAAGTGCCCCTGTCAGGCTTGGTTACTTATAAAGTCAAACCTTCTGGTGACTCTAGACTTTGTATCTATAGTGAATTATTTGTTTACTTTCTTTCCCCTCCCCTATTCATATTTTACTATAGAGCAGTATTCTTTGCTTAAATACAGAAAGACTGCTAATGCTATGCTTCTAATATTTGACAGTTAATTGACTCTGAAATATATCTACTCCTAGTCATCCGTTCATAATTACTTGACTCTTACTTCAGTTGCCATAATTTCTAACACCCCAAAAAGCTGGGTCCCCCTGAGGGATCTTCAAATAGGCTCAGAACAAGCAGCAGAACTACTTTAACTTCAATATGAGGCAGTCTAGAAATCATAAATCACAGTCTTGATGCAAGCTATATTGACCTAAAGAGAGAACCCCAACAAAAGGCTTTGCCTCTGTAAATTATTATTCACATATGTGCCATTTTGTACCTCAAATTCCCTCCAATTCTCTATAAATTTGCTATTCGGTTCTTAATTAAATGGGCCATTTGACCATCAATCCATGGGTCCCTTGTCTCTTTGTCCCTCTTCTGGGTAGGAAGCTCTTGGCCACTGAACACACCAGCACACATTCTTCTCAGCAATGGGGAAGTCAAGCTCTCACTATTGCAGATGACATGCTACTGTGATTATAAAATCTGGGGACAGAGTGATAGTACAATGGTAGGGCATTTGCCTTGCACAATGCTGATCTGCATTCAGTCCTGGCATCAGCTGTATTCTTGAGCACAGAGCTAGGTGTGATCATCGCTGGGTGTGATCAAACAGCAAAAAATTAAAAACTAAATGAATGAATGAAATAAAATGAAATCCTAAAGATTCCACCAAAAAAACACCTAGAAGCAATGGATTTGTCAAGTGGCATGCTACAAAATTACTACACAAAAGCACAGGCTTTCCATTTACACAATGAAATAGAAGAAAGATATTTTTAAAATAACCCCATTTATAGTTGTGCCTCAAAAAATCAAGTACCTCGGAGTCAGCTTAACTAAAAAGGTGAAAGACCTGTACAAAGAAAATTAGAGCACTACTTCAAGAAATAAAAGAGTACATAAGGGAACACATCCCCTGATCCTGGATTTAGAGGATTAATATAATCAAAATGGCATTACTTCCCCAAATATTATACAGATTCAAAGCAATCACTCTAAGGATATGCATGTCATTTTAAAAAATATATCGGACACTCTTGAAACTCATATGGAACAATAAACACCCTCATTTTCAGACTGCAATTGCAGTCCTTGGGGAAAAGAAGACAGGAGGCATCACTTTCACTTACTTCAAATTATACCAAAATGTGGTAGTAAGGCGCATGATATTGGAATAAAGACAGACCCTCAGAATAATGGTATAGACTTACATATCCCGAGACAGACCCTCAGGGATGTTATCAGTTAATCTTTAATAAAGGAGCAAAAATACAAAGTGGAAAAATGAAAACCTATTGACAAGTGATTTTGAGAAAACTGGTCAGCTACATGCAAAAACAAACAAACAAAAAACTCAGATCTCTTTCTAACTCCATGCACAAAAATCAAATCAAAACAGAATAAAAATCTGAAACCAGGTATTGATGTCAGACCTGAATCCATAAGGTACATAGAGAAAAACATAGTCATAACAACCCTCCCTGACATTGAAGCTAAAGGCATCTTCAAGAATAAAACACTAATGACCAAGATAAACAAATGGGGCTACATTTAAACTAAGATACTTCTGCACTTCATAGGAAACATTAACTAGAATACAAAGATAGCCTGTGAAATGAAAAAAATTATTTACTTATCATTCATCTGATAAAGGGTATAATGTATAATATATAAGGCTCCAGTAGAACTTTATAAAAAACCATACAACTTCATCAGCAAATGGTGAGAAGACAGAAACTTCAAAAAAATAAATAAAAATAAATTTTTTAATAAATTCAAATGGCCAAATGGCACAGAAAAAGAGTGCTCTACATCACTAATCATCAGGGAGATGCAAATCAGAACATCATCATCATGAAATCATCTCATGCCACAGAGACTGGCACACATCAAAAGGAGAAAAAAACAGTGCTGGCATAGATGCAAAAAGAAAGGGATTCAATCACTGCTGGTGGGAATGTCAACTTGTCCAGTCTTTCTGTAAAACAATATGAACATCCCTTAAAAAACTACAAATTGAGATTCTATATAACTCAGCAATACTGTTCCTAGGACTATAACTAATGGCTCAAAAACACAATGCAGAAAATCCATCTGTACTCCTATGTTCATAAAAACACTATTCACAATTTCCAGAATCTGGAAACAACCCAAGTGTCTCAGAACAGAAGAGTGGCTATAGAAGCTATGGCACATCCACACAATGAAAATTATGCATCTGTTAGAAAAAAATGAAGTCATGAAATTTGCTTATACATGGATGGACATGGAGAGTATCATGCTGAGTGAAATGAGTCAGAAGGAGAGGGACAGGCATAGCCTGATTGCATTCACTTTGGGGAGATATATGACTATGTCACTATTATGACATAGTATGTGAATAATACCCAAAGACAGTAGAAACAAGGGCCTGGAGGTCTGGTCCATGGTAGGAAGCTTGCCAGAAATGAGGAGGGGGGGTTTCAGAGAGCAGTTAGGATAGGGAAGGTGCCTCTATGACAATGATAGTTGGAAATGATCACTCTAGATAAGAGCTTAGTGCTGAAAGGAGGAAAAGTGATATGTACAATACCCTTTCAATAACAGTATTGAAAACCACTGTGCCTAAAAGGAAAATAAGCAAGAGGGGAGGAGAGGGAGAGGAGAATAAAAGTGTCTGCCATAGAGGGAGGCTGGTGGGGAGTGGGGGCAGGTGGGAGGGAAACTGGAGACATTGGAGGCAGAAAATGTGCACTGGTAAAGAATGGATGTTGGAACATTTTGTATGATGGAAACTCAAACAGGAGCAACTTTGTAACTGTGATACAATAGTAAAAAATTAAAACCAAAAATGAAATAAAAAATAAGAAAAAACCACTTCTAACACAATAAACCAAAGGTTAAAACAGGGCCTGACAAAAATCAAATACTGTTATAGCCACCCTGAGTTTCTCAGCTGCTGTGTGGCCTGTGGTACAGATCAGAGGAAATGTCTCTCCCTCTTTTCATTGTGCTGAAATGCCAGCTCTCTGACTGTCCACACATGACCTGAAACTATCCCCTGGCCTCTGTATCCTGGCTCTCAATTTATCCCAGTATCACTTATGCAACTGGCAGAGCAGAACTGCTTGGCCAACACTGAAGAGCATGCCTGCATCCACGTGCCAGCTTCTGCCCTGCTCAGCCATCCCCAAACTCTGGACTGGGGATCTCAACAGATGCTGCAGGTTAAAGTTTTCCTGACTTACAAATCCATACCATGCTTTCATCTAGCCCAGTTTCAAGTGTTTCTCACTAATCATTTTTAAATATTGTCATAAACAAAAGGAACTATATGGTAAAATCTGGAAATATGGAAAATGACTACTTTATCAGTAATAAGCTTTTCGCAGGGTTTTCTATAAAATTTCTATAAAATGAATAGCTTCTAACAGTTCTTTTTAATATGGTATTTCTGGATTGTGATTCTTTGGAATAGGATGTGTTTTTCTGGAGGTATGCATGTTTATATGGGCTCACATAAGAGTTTCTTCTTAATGTCACTTATGAGCTCTTCTCTCATTCAGCTCTGTGTTTATCTCTTGAGGAGAGTCTTTCAAAGCATCAATAGCGACATTAGGGAGCCAGAGTTCAGGACTGTGTCTTGGGAACCAAAGTTGAGGACTCGCGTCTGTTCCTGCCTGCAGACTGACTCATGTCTCTCCCTGTGCCTTGTTTGCTCTTCTGTTGAGTTTCTGCTCGCACGTTAGCCCGGTGTCTAGATGTGTAGCCAACCAAGGAGGACACATGCCGCTGGAGCCTGGAGGCAGCTCTGACCCTCTGAGGAGGGGAAACGGACTGGCCTGTGCCAACCCTCGAATGCAAGCCTTTAGGTCCCCGAGTGTTCCCAGTTCGACCATGTAGCTGTGGTAGTGAATTTGCTCCCTTGGTTGCCCTCTCCTGTGACAGCTACTTCTGAGTTTACATCGCTGTAATTTTCTAAAATCACTTAGGATTTATCACAGATAATTATTGGCTTCTATTGATCATATCCTGAGTTCTGTATCATAATCACATTTTAAATGCCCATTTCAGGTCTGCTGAAGGTGACCCTCAAACTTTACATTTGTCAAATTCTTTGGTTCTATATTTGTACCCAGAGTTGGAGAGCCAAGACTGTCCCCCGTCCACATGGGCCCTTACACTCTCTGTAAGCAAGGCAAGAATTACCTATGACAGTTGTCAATTTCAGTAACTTAGCAAAAATATATGGGAAACAATATAGGTCCTAGGGATTCTGAAAATGTTTTCAGATAACTAAACCCACTACGGTCACGGTCACGGTCTTCCCGTTATTCATCGATTTGCTCAAGCGGGTCCAGTAACATCTCCATCGTGAGACTTGTTGTTACTATGTTTGGCATATTGAATACATCACGGGGAGCTTGCCAGGCTTTGCCGTGTGGGCGAGATACTCTCCGTAGCTTGCTGGGCTCTCCGAGAGGAGCGGAGGAATCGAACTTGGGTAGGCCATATTGGCCGATTACAAGGCAAATGCCTTACCCACTGTGCTAGCGCTACAGCCCAAACCCACTACAAAACATACTAAAATATTCTTAGATGCATTCATTCAACAAGCCTTAACATCCTTGTCATCCTCACGACTCCTGCAGGCAAACTACTTAGCACTGCCCCAACCCTGGCTGTCTCCATGCCCATAACGGTGACAGGAAGGGCACTGAGTAAGAATAGAGAGTAGGGGCAGCTCCATGAATCCAGGACTGTATCCCCGAATGGCTTTACCCTGTACCTTATTGACAGAGGATGAGTGAGCATCTCTGCAGAGCACACATGCCTCTCTTGCCCAATTCTACTGAGGTAAGGAGTTCCGATTATCTCAGGCAAGGCAGAAATATTGGCGATGGCCATGCAGTAGACCAAGGAAGTGGAAAGTGGGCCTTCTGCAGTAGACAGAAAATGAACCAAAGACAAATGCCACAAAATGCTGGCAAAAAAAGCTGTATAGGAGGCTCATGACTACCAAACATAAACAGGATCATGATTTTCCACATCCCATAAGGCACATAATACTGTTAATTTAGTCTCTATCCCTAGAGAAATCCCCATAATTTTGTCCTTCCTTAAAATAAACTTTTAGGCTAGAACACCAGTCAAATGTAACCTCCAAAATATTCTCCACAGGTGGCCCCTAAAATAGGTCACAAAGTGTTTTCCTGATGCCCTCAGGCTTGCTGATGAGCAGTCTCCCCACTTGCAGAGCAGGGCAGCCTCTGCAGGAGGTGTCGCTCCGAGCAGCCACAACTGTAGACCATGGATTCCCCATGCACAGTGGTGCACATCCGCAAAATCCCACAGCAGTTTGTAATTATGGACACTTTGGGCATTAACATAATTCTATTATGGACAGGAAACATATTGGAGAGAGTTTTCTATTCATATCAGTGTTTGCCAAGCTCAAAATAAGGAAATGATCTATCATATTTAATTACAGAGAATGAGGTAGGGAAATTTTCTATCTCCTTTCCAAACATCCACATTTGCAGGACTTGACTGCAAATGTGCTCAGAAAACAAGTGAGTTCACCTGCTCAGTGCCAACCCCCCTAGGTATGGGCTGCCCCCAGAACCCATTTGTTGGTTTCATGTGCTCTCTGTTGAGGAATCCCTGGGGGAGCAGGTGGGAGGAGACAGAGTGCCCATGTTGGCCAAGCTTACTTCACTCTCTGACTGCTGCTGTGTTCTAAGCACCACGTGTCACCATGGCAACACTGCAGGGACCCAAATAAACACATCCCTGCTCCCAGTGCTCCTGACTGAAAGAGGAACCTGAGGGAGGATGGAAAGTAACCTGTCTTCTAGAGGAGGAGTGTGAGATGTGCAGGGAAGTCTGGGTGAGGAGCATGTTGGAAGGAATTGATAACAGGGGCTCTGAGCAGATCTCAGGAAGGGCCCCAGCCATCAGACCCCATCCTCATGCATTCACAGTGTCCCTCCACCTCATATCTTTGGCTTCCATTGTATTAAGTCAGGAAACCGTCTTGAAAGAGGAGGCAAGCACATTTCTAAATATCTTGATCTTTCATTTGACCCAGCAAATCCTAATCTTGGAATATACTCCAAAGGCCCAAAACCAGATAGAGAAAAGACCATTGCACTCCTATGTTTCTTGCTGCACTAGACACAATAGCCCAAGTCTGGAAAAAATTCAAGTGACCAAGAATAAGTGACTGGATAAAGAAACTATGGTACATAAACACAATG
>JAOXYA010050608.1:0-12224 GCA_028565675.1 Sorex palustris | reverse complement strand
ATATATTACTGCACCTCGCTGTTGTGGGACCCAGAGCAGGCTGGAGGCATCGAGGGCTGAGGGAACCTCAGGGGTGAACCTAAAGGTATCCTGGGGTGCTGGGGTCCATCCTCAGTGGTTGGGGACCTGGATGTCGGGTCTCCTCTCAGGATGGGTCTGTCCTTAGGTTCTGTGGGTCAGCGGCGGGAGCAGGGCCGGAGCTTTGGCAGTCTGGCATATGCTCTGAGCCAGCTGGGGGACCACACGGCTGCCCGAGACAACTTCCTGCACGCACTGCAGGCCGCCCGGGACACTGGTGAGGCTGAGGGTTAGCAGGTGGCTGGAGGGCCAGAGAGATGGTACAGTGGGTTTGGTGATTCCCTTGCACACGGCCCACTATGGCTTGATCCTGGGCACTGCACAGGGTCCTGCCCTGACAGGAGTGACCCCTGAGGGCGGAGCCAAGAGAACCCTGAGCATTGCCAGGTGTGGCCTTTAAAAAAAATGCCTTGGAGAGTGCAAGGACTTGGGATGGGGGGCTGGAGCGATAGCACAGTAGGTACAGTGGGTAACCCTTGCGTTGCATGCAACCAACCCGGGTTTGATTCCCAGAATTCCATATGGTCCCCCGAGCACCACCAGGAGTAATTCCTGAGTGTATGGGCCAGGAGTAATCCCTGTGCACTGCTGGGTGTGATCCAAAAAGCAAAAGAAAAGAAAAGAAAAGAAAAGAAAAGAAAAGAAAAGTACTTGGGATGGGAGGCTCAGCAGAGGAAGGGTCAGTGGGACAGGATCCCATAAGAGGAACTCGAGTTTGTCTTTCTCAGGGGACGTGAAGGGTCAGTGGCAGGCCTGTGAGGGTCTGGGGGCTGCAGCAGCACGACTGGGCCAGCACAACCAAGCTGTGTGCCACTACAAGGATGCACTGGCCCGCTGCCAGGTAAGGGCCTCCCGGGTCAGCTGGAACCGTCACTTCTCACCTGCCTGCAGTGCAGCCCCTCCTGCCTTTCCCCCTGTCCTCTCTGTGTCATTCGTCCGTCCAGTGTGCTGAAACATGCAATTCAGGGGAGGGAGAGTCCATATCTGCCCCCCAGTGCTGGGTGGGCAGTGGGGGCCAGGCAAAGGATGGGTCAAGGAGATACAAGACAAAACCCCCTCCCCTCCTCTCTTTCCTATTTTTTTCCTTTGGGGCCATACTCAGAAGTCCTGGCTCTCAGTGACTGCTCAGTGGAGCTCAGGGGACCTCTTTATTTTGTTTTGGTTTAGGGCTCACATCTGGTGGCACTCAGGGTCACTCCTGCTTGTGGGACCATACAGTACTGTAGGGGAGCTGCAGAGAGAGAGGGTTAGGTGCTGGCCTTGCACATAGCTCCCTGGATTCCATCCTGGCACTCCATAGGATTCCCCCAAGCCCCAACAGGAGTGATCCCTGAGCACAGAGCCAAGAGTAAGCCATAAACACTGTCACATGTGCCCCCCCCCAAATAAACAGGAAAATTTAAAAAACTATGGTGCCAGAGATCAAACTGTGGCTCCCACATCCAAATCACGTCTTTGATCTTTTTTGTTGTTTTTGTTTTTGCTTGTTAGCTTTATGGGTAGCTTCCTGTGGTGCTCAGGGATCACTTTTGGCAGCGCTGAAGGGACTATGTGGGGTACTGGGGGTTGAAGCGTGGTGGTCTACATGCAAGGCAAGCACCCTGCCCCTGGAGTATCTCTCTGTTCTGTACTCAACTGTTTGATCCCTCTTCCTGGCCCTCTTTTCTATTTCTTTTTTCTGCAGTCCCCTGAGGAAAGGCCTGAAATGTTCAGACCTTTCCCAGCACTGCATTATCGACCCTCCCCACAGAAAGAGCCAGATTCTGTGCGTGAGCGACTGGTGGCCAAGCTGGCAGATGCTGTGAAGACACAAGTGGCCCGGGGTGGGCTGGTCCCTACTCACACCCAGGTAAGAGGACCCCCAAAAAGTTGCTGGGAGCAGGGGGAGCTGGCCAGGAGGAGGGGTGTGGAGAACAGAGGGGACACACTCTGTCTGCTGGGCTGTCACATCTCGGTTATGTATCAAGTGTCACTTTCCCTGCCACCAGCTGGGGTGAGGAGCTGGGAGGAGAGTTCTGCATATATCCAACTCTTGGGTTGTGCCAGGACTTTGCTGAGTAGAAATTAAATCCAGTGGGTAAATGCCAGGGGTGCAGAGAGGCATACTGAGCCAGAATCGAGAAGGCAGCATTTTAAGTCTTTGGCTGCAGTTACCAAAAGGGCCACAGGGTGGCAACAGTGCTCAGAGGACATTCTTCATATCTGGGTTCCCTAAGGGACATTTCTCCACGTGGCTCCATCTCCCGGCCTCTTTCCTCAAATCTCTAACTAACTTCTCCCTCACATAGTAAGGCACCCATAAGAAACCTCCCACCCCAAGAATTGAGATTGTCCTTTAATGCTAACTATATTTATCTAATGAGTTTTAGGTCTTTTTTAAAATTTGTTTTAGAGGCTGGAGTGATAGTACAGCAAGTGGGGTGTTTGTCTTGCACACGGCCAACCGGAGTTCGATCCTCGGCATTCCACATGGTTCCCAGCACCACCAGGAGTGATTCCTGAGTGCAGAGCCAGGAGTAACCCCTGAGCATTGCTGGGTGTGACCCAAAGAGAAAACATAATAATAAAATTTGTTTTAAAGAGTAGGACAGGGCCGGAGTGATAGCACAGCGGGTAGGGCGTTTGCCTTGCATGCGGCCGACCCGGGTTCAATCCCCGGCATTCCATATGATCCCCCAAGCATTGCCAGGAGTAATTCCTGAGTGCAGAGCCAGGAGTGATCCCTGAGCATCACTGGGTGTGACCCAAAAAAAGAGCAAAAAAAAAAGAGTAGGACATCATACATAGGTTATTATTTGGGGGGCTGTTCTCAAGCCAAGGACCTGGGACTTTTAAAATATGATTCGTTTAGCAATAGAAAACAAATTAATTAATGATGTCTTTTTGGCAGGTCTGAATGTTGGGGAAAATTCCAAATAATAATGTTGAATCTTTTGTCATAATATTGAATGTGATCAACATAGAGAGAGAAAGTAAAGTGGAAATCTGTCACACAGGCGGGGGATGGGTGGGAGAGGGGTATACTGGGGTTCTTGGTGGTGGAAAATATGCACTGGTGAAGGGACGGGTGTTTGATCATTGTATGACCAACTGAGACTAAAACTGAAAGGCTTTGTGACTGTCTTCATGGTGATTCAATAAATAAAAATAAAATAAAAATATGATTCGTGGGGCAGGAGAGATAGATAGAATGGAAGGTGGCATGCTTGCCTTGCACATGACCCACCCAAGTTTGATCCTTGCCATCACATATGGTCTCCTGAGCACTCTGAGCACTGCCAGGAACGATGCTTGAGCATTGCCAGATGTGGCCCAGAAACAAACAAGAATAAATAAATAAAATATGATTCTTTAGGTCAGAGAAATAGTACAGCAGGGAAGACTCTTGCCTTGCATGTAGCCAACCAGATTTGATACCCAGCTCCACATATGGTCCCCCAGCAGCACCAGGAGTGATGCCTGAGCACAGATCCAGGACAAACACAGACAAACGTGGACCCAAAGCAAAGTGAAAATAAATTTTTTTTAGCTTTTTTGGGGTCACACCCAGCGATGCTCAGCAATTACTCCTGGCTCTGCACTCTGGAATCGCTCCTGGTGGTGCTTGGAGGACCATATGGGATGCTGGGGGATTGATCCCAGGTTAGGCATGTGTAAGGCAGATGTCCAACCCACTGTGCTATCGCTCTGATCCAAAAGTAAAATTTTTTTAAATTGAAAAATAAAGAGCTCATGGCCAGAGAGATAGTACAGCACTTTCCTTGCATGAGACCAATGGGGACCAGGTGGGACACTAAAGATCATCCCGGGATCAGCTGTACTTCCACTTCCCCGTATTCTCTCTCCGGCCACATATTCATTATTTCCAGACACTATTAAGTTATCCTGGTCAGTCATCTTTCTGCACTGGGGGTCGAGTGATAAACCAGTTACCTTCTTCCTGTGTCTTTGCATCTGGATGCAGGAGGGTATGCTGGGTGCTCAGACCTGGTTCTTTCTGATAGCAGATAATCCTGGCTTCTAACCTGAGTTACTAGGTGAAACAGCCCCTTACCTGGGCACACTTCTGGCTCCAGACACCTCACACCCGAATTGTCTCCCACATGCCCAACTTCTCGGGGCCCATATGTTTGCAGAGAACATTCCCTCACTCATCACATCTCTGCTAGAAGTTGCTTTTCTTATACGGGTCCTCATTCCTCCACTTTTTTTTTCTAGACCTCCAATCCAGGAAGGACGTGGGCCGCAGGTGGGGTTTTCCCAGCCTGTCCTCCACCCAGGGTGGGCCACAGTGCAGCAGAAGTGCAGCACAGGTGAGGGGTAGGGGGTGCTGGAAGGGTGGGAGCTCTGGAAAGAGAAGGCCCAGCCTGGGTGTGTCAGGACTGCCTGTTCCCTGTCTTTGCAGGTCCTTGCGATCATGGGAAGACCAAGAGTTAGAGGAAGACCAGAAGGAGAAAGAAGAGGGGCCAGAAAAGCTTCCCACCACGTCCTGGGCTCGGAGACCGGAGCGTGAGTCACTGTGGGGTGCTTTTCCGAGCCCCCTTGTTCTCTGCCCACCTCAGCCCCCCAGTTTCCACCTGGCCCGGAATTTATTTATTTATTTATTTTTGCTTTTGGGGTCACACCCAGTGATGCACAGGGTTTATTCCAGGCTCTGCACTCAGGAATTACCCCTGGCAGTGCTCAGAGGACCATAGGGGATGCTGGGAATCGAACCCGGGTCAGCCACATGCAAGGCAAATGCCCTACCCACTGTGCTATTGCTCCAGTTCCCCCAATCCCAGCATTTATGTCTGGAGACTCAGGCCTGATTTTCCGGGGAGAAGCTTTTCTGGCTTTGCCTTATCTTGCCCCAGAGCCTCCACCCCCCACCCCCTGTCCCGGAACATAAGTCTCTCCCAGCAGGGCCTGTGGAACGCTGCAAGAGCACCTGGGCACTGGCCTGGGCTGGGCCACTGCTCCTGCCTCCCCCATCTGGGAGTGAGTCCCTGTTCTCATCAGCATCCCTGTCACTCAGCACGCAGGTTGAAGCTTGGCCATTCGCATCTCTCAGTCTGCAGTGACCTCAGTCGTTATGGCCCACCCTTCTTCTTCTAGAACTTTCTCTCTTCTATCCTGCTGTTTCTCAGTGCACAGAGGCCTGTGATGAATCTGTCTCTGTACTCCATCCAGGACCCAGGGCCCAGCTCCCATCAGGAGGCCGAGCTGCCCCCAGCATGGAGGAGGCTGGCACTCTGGGACGCAGCGGATCCCAAGCCAATAGGTGGGTCCCTGGAGGATGGGGTAGGGGGGAGGAGAAGAGGTGGCTGTGGGTAATTAGAACAGGTCCTGCTCAGTGTTTGAAGGTGAGGGAGGGGCTGGAGAGGGAGCACAGTGGGGAAAACACTTGCCTTGCACGCCACTAACCTGGTTTGATCCCTGGCCTCCCTTAAGGTCTCCTGAGCACCACTAGGAGTGATCCCTGATTACAGAGCTAGGAGTAACCCTGAGCACAGAACCAGGAATAGGCCTTTAGCTCAGAAATAGATGACCCGAAGACAGAACAAATAAAATAAAAAGGGGCCAGAAAGCTGGTAAAGTGAGTAGGGTGTTTGCATTGCACATGGCTAACCCAGGTTTGATCCCTGGCACCCCACATGTCCTTCTGAGCTCCACCAGGAGCAATAATAATGATAATAAATAATAACAAAATTTAAATAACTTAAGGCAGGAGGCATGGGATCTGGAGTTT
The DNA here is from genome assembly GCA_028565675.1 of Sorex palustris. Lineage (NCBI taxonomy): Eukaryota > Metazoa > Chordata > Mammalia > Eulipotyphla > Soricidae > Sorex > Sorex palustris. Next base: position 6,415 of record JAOXYA010050608.1, on the reverse strand, counting down.
GAGATGTCCAGTCCAGAACGTTCTTGCCTTTGTCCTACAGCAATCTGAACAACACTCATCCTGCTCCAGGGGCCTGGAGGGTCCCAAGGACTGTAGCCCTCAGAGCAAGGGAGTGTCCTGCAGAGCTGTGGGGCTCAGAGCGCAAGGCCTGGCCTTCCCACCCAGGAGCCCAGCGGCACAGGTGAGGGGCAGAGAGGGCAGAGAAGCCTGAGCCCGTGCAGGACACGCCCACTGGCAAACCGTCCTGTCCCCTCAGGTCATCCAGACGGGAAGCACCCCGCGGGAGCCCGGAGAGGAGACCCCCTGAGTCTGGCCTCTGCATCATAACGTGAGCCTCACTCCCTACCACCTGCCACCACAGCCCTCCCCCTGAGGCTCCTCCCACCACACGTTTGAGGGTGTTCAAACCAGCTCCTCCTGGTCACTCACGCTGTGTCGACTCAGGAGGATCTGTCCAGAAGTGGGCTTCTGTCCAGGTGAGCTCTGAGCACTTCAGCACACAGCTGCTCTGGAGTCCTCTTTGGGGAGTTTTTTGTTTGTTTGTTTGTTTGTTTGTTTGTTTTTTTAGCCACACCTGCCTGCGCTCAGGGATCATTCCTGGCAGTACTAAGGGGACCATATGGGATGCTAGGGATCAAACCCACTATAGCTATGTGCAAGGCAAGTGCCTTACCTGCTATCCTATCCCTCCGGCCCCTTGGATTGAGACTTGGGAATTACTAACTCTTCCCAGATCTTCACAGTCTCGTGTGGGAAACTGGGTAGAATCCGGCAGCGGATACATCATTGCCAAGCGCAGGCCACTTCTGGCTGAGACTAGCTTGGGAGCTGCTCCTCAAACCAGTAGCCTCTGGGCCAAGGCTGGCAACAGTTCCTGTGGTCCCTTCTGTACATTCACCTGGCACAGGCCATGTGCTGTTCTAAAGGCCTTTCGGTGTTTGCTCCTGAGTCCTCAGTCAGCCCTCATGGAGCTGTTATTCCCTGCTTCCTGTCACGTGAGCAAGGGAAGCACTAAGCTTAGGACTCAGCCCCTAGTACCGCTGGTGAGCGAGAGCCTTTACAGTGCACTATTGTGCACCCTCAAGAATGTGGCCCCGACCCCTCCCAACTGGGATAGGGTGTGTGTTTGCTACCAAAGCTGTTTAAGCCTGTTGTATGTATTATTGTGACTTAATTAAATATTGTATCGATAAACAAAGGGTATGAAAACAAGCATTGTTTCTATGAAGACAAAGTAGCAACCTTAGGAAGTATGATTAAGGTGAACCACTGTAGCACTGCAGTGTTCCCCCCTTTGTTCATCGATTTGCTCTAGTGGGCCCAGTAACATCTCCATTGTAAGATTTGTTACTGTGTTTGGCATATCCAGTACATCATGGGTAGCTTACCAGGCTTTGCCTTGCGGGTCGACTCTCGGTAGCTTGCCAGGCTCTCCGAGAGGGGCAGAGGAATCGAACCTGGCTCGGCCAGGCCGGCTGTGTGCAAGGCAAATGCCCTACTGCTGTGCTATCGCTCCAGCCCCAAGGTGAACCACTGTAATAAAATTAAAATAAAACAACGAACATGGGGCCAGAGCAACAACAGAGTACAACAGTCAGGGCATGTGCCTGGCATGTGACTGATGTAGGCTTGATCCGGGGAACCCCACATGAACCCCCACGCACTGCCAGGATTGATCCCTAAGCACAGAGCCAGGAGTAAGCCCTGAGCACTGCTGGATGTGGCCCCCAAACAACAATAACAACAAAAGCAATAACAGAAAACAATGGTCGAATTAGATGTGATCATGATTATTATAGATGCGAAAAGTCATGAAAATCTAGATAAACTCAGATTGCTTCAAACATGGCAATAATGGGTTTTTTTGTCCCACCTGGAACGAAAATGGGTTTTTTTTCCCACTTGGAAACAAACAGCAAACTGCAGATGATACATCCCTAGTGAAGCTTATGCAAGAAAGAAGATGAAAAATAACCATCATTCACCTGATGGGGAAAAAAATCTGCAGAGATGTGTAAACATAAAAGGGCAATGGCACTCTATCTCTCCTGCTGCCTGTGGTCAGTAGTCTCATGCCTCTTCCCTTACCCCGGGGAGGTGGATGGTGATGGGCAGGCGATGGAAGGAATGAGGGCCAGGCTGGTTGGTCTCAATTGCCATTTATACCAATCCCATCTCCATTCTCCTCTGATTCTCCTCCTGCTTCTTCCTCCCCCATGCTACTTCATTCTCCTCCTCAATCCCCCTTTATTCTCCTTCTGGCTCCGGAATCTGGATCCCCTTTCTCCTCCTTCTTCTGAAGTGTGGATCCTGATCCCGATTCCCCAGTCCACTTTTACAGTCTAGTTAAATACCAAAACCATGAGGGTTTGTTGTAACAAGTACACATAGGTGTGGTCACAATCAATAGGGGTAAAGTTCTTTCCCTCCAGGAAAGCCACTTCTTAGGACAGATACTCATTAGCAGGTCGACCCACTCTAGAGCAGAATCCCCTGGGTGTATTTCTCCTCTCCTTGTCCAACAAACATATAAGCATACATGATATAAATCATTTTGTATGGATACAGTAAGAAATACCTTAAGCTTATAGAATTGTTCTCCTAGGGTCATCTCAATCTCAGACTAGAGTGCTCAGGCCAGATAGTCTTTCCTATCCCCAGCAGGGTTCTAGTCTCATCATTACTTTTGGATCATGACAGAATCTGTCTATGATCAAGCTCTTAACTTATAGTTAAAAATTGTGGCACTTCGGCCTGGCCCATTTTGATGCCAGGGTAGCTCACATCTTGCCCTAATTCCATTGAGTCCCTCATTGGGAACCTGCTTTTGGGGTGCTAGGAACTAAGGGCAACTGAAACTTAAGTTGAGAAAGCAGATGCCTAGGAGTGAATAATATTCAAAGCCAATTAAATCCTAACTTACAAAGCATAATATTAACTGTCTTCCTGTATACAAAAAGGACATTGTTTAAAGTAAACTATTCAAAAGACACAGGAGAGGAGAAAGGCAATATTAACTTACAATACAATTTCAGTGTCCTCGAAGGATCTGACCTTACAAATTAACAGTTTGATTAGGGGGAAAAACTGATTAACTGGTGGGGAAGATTGCAGAGAGAAGTGGGATAGGGTATCACACATATCACTTTATGTCTCTACACACCCTATCCTTCTCCAGAGTGACCACTCCTCTCCAACAAGAACAATACTTAGACTTGTCTTCTCTTTCTTGACTCATGCCTTCAGCCCCCCATGCCAAGTGGTAAGCTTCCTTCTGAATAGTAGTTCTGCTATTTGTTTTGATTGCATTTGGACATTTGTTACTCTCTAACTTAGTTTCTTTATACCCCACTGTAGGAAAGAGATTATACTGTCCCTATCCCTTTCACTCTGATTAAGTTCTCTTATTGTGATACTCTCCAGATTTATTCGTGTAGCAGCAAATGGCACAATTTCTTCTTGAAATTGGCTTGTTTTCCAGTCCTTTTTCTTCTCTTCTTCTGTTGGCATTGAGTACTGTCTGGAGCTTTCCTTGGAGGCTTTGCAAACTTAAAAGGAAGGATGGGGAGGGAGATTTGAGAAATTTGGGGCTATTTACACTCATGTCTGGACCAATAAACCTCTTGACTCTAGAGATTCTTTTTATTTACCTTTAATGCAGCCTTTCCAGTTACTACACTATCAGTCTAAATCTCTCATTTATTCAGCTGATGAAAGTACATGTCTCATTGGCTGGCCAAGGTAGCAGATGCAAACTCTATAGAAATCAGTTAGGTTTGGAAATGACATCAGTTTTCAGAATCAAATACACCCAGCCAGTTTTCAAAAATCAGGGACCCGTGTCTCCAGAAATAAAAAATCAGATAAAATGCAAAGCATCTACTTTCTTAAAAAATCAAACAAAATATTTTTTCCTCAATCTCTTGCTATTTTAACTATACTGTGAGCATATTGAACCCCACAAACTTTGTGGATATAACTCCTACAAAGTTGGCAATGAATAATCTCTTATATCTGACTCTACAGCGTGGATTTCAATAAGTATCTTTTCAAACAGTATGATGCCTTCCTAACTAGTCCATATGATTTTCTTACACACCCTGCAACATCCCTCTGTGAGAATGGATTGACATTAACTGGTTATATTCATATTTATTGTTTATTTCTTGGTAATTACATAGATATTGACCAACATACGTTTAGGGACAGCACTGCATGTTCTCATGTATGTCTTTATTCCCTATGATTTAATTTCTTTATTGGTTTTGTGTCCACCACAAGCTTATCGTTAAGCCGACTGAAGTATGCTAAATAGACTGAAGTATTTCAATATACTAAAATATCAGTCATGCAATTCTTCTGGGTTTTGTTGCAGCTTTTGAACTATACTGGGTGGTGCCCAGGACTTACTTCTCACTCTGTACTCAGATCACTGCCGGTGGTGCTTAAGGGACCATAAGGGGTGCCAGGGATCAAGTCCTGGTTGGCTGCATACAGGGAAAACACCCTACCTGCTGTACTATTGCTCCAACCCAAAGTCATGCAGTTTTATGTCATCTTTATCACCTGAAGACTTTGATTTTACTGTTCTAGTAAGGAATTTTGTTCTAGTAAGGAATTTTAACTAAATCTGTTGCTGAGCAAATAACCTAAGGTTTCTCTTTATATGACACCATTCATCAAACACATACTGTTTTAACTTGTTTACTTTGCCTGGTGCAATGACACCATAACTTTCTGATCCCCATAACTTTCTGCCCCCACCCCTCATTTTTGAAGAGTGCATATTGGAGAAAAAAATTAAGAAAAATAGAAACTTAAACTATTTTGAACATGCTTACCTATGAAATGTTATTTTTTTATTCTTGATTAATAATGAGTGAAGTACTGAATTTTTAATTAATGAAGGTACTAATGAAGTACTTGAAAATATTTTCCCTCAGAAATTTGAAGACATTTGAAATACAGAAGACATCCACTGTAATTTTGGCTTGTGATATCAGAACCGAGAATTGAGTCATACCCTTGATTAATTCCTCATTTATTATAAGACAATTATATTATTTGCAATTTCTGAAATATTTTAGTTTTTCCTTGATAGTATAAAATTTTACCATGATATGGACTTTATTATTTGAAGTGATTAGGCTGTACTATGTCTTCTAAATTATAGTAGAGAAAATGAACATTTTCAGACAAATTCTTCCTACCTGTTTACTATGACTTTGTGGAATAAGCTTACTTAATGCATCTGAATCTATTTTTCTATTCTTCCATTTTACTTTACTTTATTTCTGAGCATTTACCTTTGTTTTTATTTGGGGGATGGAAAATATCTCCAGAAATGCCAAGCAGAGGAGGCCCAGGGGCAAATTCCTAAATCAGTCAATTAAGCATGACAGCTCAAAGTGAGGTCCCAGTAATGCTGGAGAACACCAGACCTTCTCCTGGAAATTTCGGGGTTGAAGGAGGGCAAAAGAGGTAAGGGCACAAAGTGCCAATGTTCATACGTTAGTTGATCACTTATATCACCTTAGATCTCATGAGCATATCATTTAGAAGTGATATTATCCTGAGTCTTGAATCATCTTCCAATATCCTCAACTCTTTTTTGTTTAGCCTTGAAATTCCACTGTCATGATTGTACTATTTAAAGAGTTATATTATAATAAATAAATGTTTTATTAATTCTCACATTGTTTCTTATTTTATTTTATATCATTTTTCTTCAATATTGCCATATTGCAAATATGCTTTGGGGCAAATCTGTACTACCAATGCAAGCAAATCAAAGTGTTTTGATCAAATTCAAATTTTAACATAGTTTTGAGAAAAACTCTTGAGAGAAACTTGCTTTCAGAAAGAAGAAAGACTACTGTGTTTAAACAACATTTTCTCAAAGATTTGTGATTTGGGTATGAGGAAATACCCTTTGCCAGAGGTACTGATAGGACAATATAGTGTGGCTGTAAAGAGAATAAACTTCCCACCTACCATTCCCACACCAGACATGTTTCCTGCTCTGTCTTCTCTGAGTCTTTAACTATACCTCACCCTCTCTCATCAGCTGACAATCTGCTGTCACATACTATTGAAATAAATGCAGCACTCAGGAATACTTGCCAGTTGGCTTTTTTTTTCTCAGCAGGATTGTTTTAAGACTTGGATCATGTCCTTTCAAAATGTGTTTACTTATTATCCATCATTGTGACTGCCTATGAAGATAGAACCTTTAGACAGGTAACTAAGGTTAAATGGGGCTTTAATCCAGTAAGTCTGATGTCCTTATAAGAAAAGGAAGAGACACCTGGGCAAACTCTCTTTATCTTCTCTCTCTCTCTCTCTCTCTCTCTCTCTCTCTCTCTCTCTCTCTCTCTCTTTCTTTCTATCCCACTGTATGCACAGAGGAAATGTG
>JAOXYA010050590.1:0-12224 GCA_028565675.1 Sorex palustris | reverse complement strand
CCAGCATCCCATAGGGTCCCCTGAGCACCGCCAGGAGTGACTCCTGAGTGCAGAGCCAGGAGGAACCCCTGTGCATCACTGGGTGGGACCCAAAAAGAAAAAAAAAAGACAGACCTCTGGAGACACGAGCACCTGGATCCAGCCACACCTGAAGCTGGCGTTTCCTGCCACCTACCGCCCAATCACTCCTGAAGAGAGCAGAGGGTCCCGTGGCAGCACCTGTCTGCTTGCTCTGCCTCCGGGGAACCGGGGGAACCGCCCAGATGTGAAGCACCCCCGAGCACGGCCAGCCTTGCTGGGCCGCCCTCTCTGCACCTCTCCATCTGCGAGGGAGCAGGACACGGACACACACACACACACACACACACACACACACACACACACGCTCTCTGAGGAGCAAAGTCCTACGTGGCTTCATTAGCAGCGCTTTCATCATTTTAAGCTGTCTAGCAATGGTTTAAATATTTGGCATTTCTTAAAATAAACCGCGATCTCCCCAGATGGGTCACCTTGCAGTCCGGACACTAACTGCAGCTGCCAAAGCAGAACAGCAGAAACAGCCGCCCCAGGCCCGAGCCACCGCCCCTGGGCCGCCGGCACCGGGTCCAGCCCGAGCTCTGGAGGGACCACATCCCCCCAGAGCGCGCCACCATCTTCCAGGCGGGCGGTTCCTGCGTCTCTGTGGTCTGGTGGTGCCTGAGAAGTCAGTCACGGACAGGAGACGCCGCCGGGTGCCATCCAGAGAACCCCAAGGGGCCAGCGCTGAGGGCAGCCTCACGGCCTCTGGCTCACGTCTTCGGTGAAATGAGGCGGAGAGCGGCAGAACCCCGTCACCGTGAAAGGCCACCCCCTCTGCTGCTCAGGAGTTTCTAGAACAAACCACATCACTTAGAACCACCCACAGCATCTTAAGTTCCAGAATCCGGAAGTCTGCTTGCAACTCCTGTGGTCACCGGCTCCGAGGCCACACAGCAGGGGCACGTGGCCGGTGCGTCCTCACGCTCCTGGCCAAGGGAGATTGTTCTCGGTGGCCCTGGGCTGGGGCCCCTCGCTCCCCCTCAAAGGCAGGAGATGTCCACGCACCTCTGTCCCCTCCGTGGCTAACGGCCCCCAGGCCCGTCTAAGGGGCTCTGTGTCCACACAGACCCGCCCACATCAACCAGTCCACTTGCTCCGTCAAGACCACCAGCAGCCCACAGACACTGCCCTGCCCCCCCCACATGCCCCCCAGGCTGACTCTTCATGGGGCTGACGGATGCTCTGGGCGGTGTGGGGGGGGCTCCATGGGACCCTCCGCTCTCTTCAGGAGTGACTGGGATGTAAATCACAGGGAATATCCAGCTTCAGGCATAGCTAGATCCAGGTGGGTGCACCCCAAAGTGGGTCCCCAGGAACCCAAGCTCTTTGGCTCACATCGGCGCCCACCGGAGTGGAGGGTCTGCATTCTTCATTCCTGCCGCCACAGCCCAGGGTCCTGCTTGCTCTTGCACACGGGGGGCTTGAGCACCGACCGCATGCAGTGCACTCCCCCACGTCCCCCCCACCGGGAACAGCTGAAGCCAAGAGGCCGCCTGAGTCCCCTTCATCGGGGGTCTCAGAGTGAAGGTGAAAACAGATCCCCAGGGGCCACGTGGGGAAGGGGAGGGGACTGGGACCTTCTTGTCCTAGGGGCCGCCACTTGCGGAAGCTTTGCCTTGCTGGGGAGTTCGGCCCCCAAGGGGAAACTGTCTCAAAGGGACAGGAAGCAGGACCAGGACCGGAGCGACAGCACAGCGGGGAGACCTTGCATGCGGCAGACCCGGGTTCAATCCCTGACATCCCATAGGGTCCCCCAAGCAATCCAGGAGTAATTCCTGAGTGCAGAGCCAGGAGTGACCCCTGAGACTGAGTATCGCTGGGTGTGATCCAAAAAGCAAAAAAAAAAGGGGGGTCAGGAAGTCAGTGGCAGGCCTTTTCCTGAGAAACGGTGTTTCGGGGGCCAGAGAGACAGGTCGGAGAGTAAGGGCTTGCTTTGAGGCGGCCGTCCCGGACTGGACCCTGGCATCCCGTGTTGGTCCGAGTCCCAGCAGGATTGGTCCCTGCGAGAGAGCCTGGACAAACCCTGTGCTAGGCGGGGGCACTTCCCCCCAAATCCAACAGCCCCCCGAAAAAAGCAAGCGTGTTTTCTGCATCTGCGCACGCCCCAGCCCGCCGGGCTGTCTTCACTCCGAGGTCCTGCGTTTGCAGGAAACGCTCTCAGTCAGCGTGCGAAGTGCTCACCCGCGGGGGATGGGGCTCATGCCGCCCTGGCCGGTGTAGTCGGATCCATCTCCCGCTGGGATTTCTCAGCCACGAGCATGGGAACAGCGGAGGGGGCCGGCCGAGGAAGTGAGCACAGTAAAAATAACGAGGCGGCCCCGGACGCAGGGACGCAGGTTCCGAGAGAAAGCGCCAGCCTCCGGCTTATTTTAGAATAGACTTTATTTCCCATCCTGGCTCTGTTTAACCTCTGCTGATAGGGCTAAAAAAAAAAAAAACAATAATCCTCCTTATTCTAGAAACTGAAATTAAATATAGCTTAGGAAAGAAGGCCGCGGGGGGGTGGGATATAGGTCAAGACTCTGGCCCGGGTTGGGGGAGGCCCCCCCACGCAGCGCCCGCCCCCACATAGTAAAGGGATCATTGAGAACTTGGAAACTTGAACTTTGGGGTGAGGCCAATGTTGGCTCCGGGAGGGGGGACCGGCGGGGGGGGGGGCGGGCTGCCACGTCTGGCGTTTGCTGTTTTCGTTTCCAGATCATTCCCCAGGCCTGAGCCTCTTCGCTAGAGGTCACGATGGCGGAGGCCACAGTGAAAAGCCTCTGAACGCCCCCGTGACCCCCCATCAGCCGAAGCCAACAGGGTCCCAGGAGGATAGTCCTCAGGCTAACGGCATCTGTGTGGGAAAGTTTGAGCCGCGGTAGCAGAACTGGGGGAGGGGGAGGGGAGCGTGGGGTCGGCCCAGAGGATGGGGGTCCCGCGGTGGGCTGAGTCCGAGTCAGTCACCGACTGCTTGGAAGGGCAAAGCACCCCGAGGGGGTCCCGGTGCCCCCGAGGGGATCGAGCAGAAGGCAGATGGGCCTGGGCCGAGGCCAGTCTGGGACTTAAGGGGAGTGGCCGGCCGATCTGGGCTTTGGAAACGGGGCGCCCCCCCGCCTCTCCCACACACGCCCGGCCAGCCTGGGGCCCGATGAGGGGCTCCCCCGACTCAGCCGTGCTGAGGTCTCCGGGGGCCTGCCCGGGGGGTGGGGGGCTCCCAAGGGCACGGCTGGTTTCCCACGCGTGACAGCGGCCCTGCCTGGGGGGACAGCCACTGGTTTGGGGACCCTCCCCTAGCTGAAGAGGTTCCTGGAGGAGAAACTTGAGCCTGAATTAAGTTCCGGGTAGGGGCCCAGGGAGGAGGGGTGTCCTTGCTTTGGATGGACACTCATCAAAGTGCACCCTCTGATGAGTGTCCATCCAGACAGCTGAGGTTGGACCACGGGGGTTGTGATGAGAGGGGGCTGCTCCCACAGATGGGGGACACGGGTGTGAGATGGGGGTGTCAGTGGGTCATGGGCACTGGGTGGGGACCCGGGCAGCAGCCTCAGTACTGTCTACCCTGGCAGGTGTTTGGGGGTCCGGTCCTCGACCACCAGAGCAGGTCGAGGAGAGACAGGCCGAGCCCCCCAAATGGGAGCTGCCTGAGAGCTGTCCGCTCCCCCCAGCCTTGAGCCCCGGCCTGGGTACAGCCCCCTCCCGACCCCATGCTGAGCCTCCCCTGGGGGTCCATGAAGGGACACCCCCCCAAAAGCCATTGTTCCTTGGACGAGCAGGGCTGGGGCCCAGCAGTGCAGAGAACAGGCAGGAAGTGGCCGCGCCTGAGAGGAATCTGACCAGCAGGGGGCGCTGGCCAGCGAGGCCAGGGCAGTGTCCAGAGGGGAGCTGGCAGGGCTCAGTGGGAGCCGGGTGGAGCCAGTGGGAGCTGGTGGGAGGTGCTGGGAGCTGGTGGAGAAATACGAGCTTCCCTGAGCTGGTATCTGCTACACAGCTGGTGTGAGCTGATGAGAGCTGCTGTGAGCTGGTGTGAACTAGAGTGAACTAGTGTGAGCCGGTGAGAGCTGGTGTGAGGTGGTGTGAACTAGTGTGAGCCGGTGAGAGCTCGTCTGAGCTCGTGTGACCTAGTGTGAGCTTGTGTGAGCTGATGTGATCTGGTGTGAGCTGGTGTGAACTAGTATGAGCTGGTGAGAGCTGGTGTGAGCTGGTGTGAACTAGTGTGAGCTGGTACAAGCTGGTGCGAGCTGTTGTGAAGTAGTGTGAGCTGGTGTGAGATGGTGTGATCTGGCGTGAACTAGTGTGAGCTGGTGAGAGCTGGTGTGAGTTGATGTGAGTTGGTGTGAGTCCATGAGAGCCGATGTGAGTTGGCGAGAGCTAGTGTGAGCTGGTGTGAGCTAGAGTGAGTTGGTGTGAGCTGCGGAAGCTGGTTTGAGGGGTGGCTTAGAGGAAGGAGGGGCATACACCTGCAGGAAAACCGGAGCTGTGGCCAAAACCGAGTGTGGGTGTTGTTTGATGGGTCCCAGCTGGGCACCACCAACTCTGCCCTCCTTGGCCCTCGCTGTGAGGGGCCAGCCTGCCTGAGGTCACCCATGGTCAGGCTCCCGGTCGGGGCACTGGGGGAGGAGCAACTTTCCCAGCACAGTCCCTTACCCGGCAGCAGCCCCGGGAGAGAGAGAAGAGAGCCGGGCCAGCCAGGTTGTCCCAGAGCACTGCCCCAGGAGTCCCCCACAGGCTTCCAAACCAAACAGGTCCCGGGGTCTCTGGGTGCCCTCCCAACACGGCCCACCATGCCTACAAATCCCCAGAGAAACCCCCTCAGCCCCCGGCTGGGCTGCCCGGCTCCATCCCATGGCCTGGGGGAGCAGTTTAAGGAATGAACAGCCAGATGTGGGGGCGAGGCTGGGATACAGCAGCCCCCGCCCCCCCCACCCCGCCTGTGTGAGGCCCCGGCCAGACCCTGGCACTGGCCCCATCACCAAGTCCCACCCCCGGGCAGCTAGCGCAGCCCCCAGCGCTGCGACCACCCACACGGTCATCAGAAGCGAGTGGAAGGCCAAGAGCTGGACACACGCTGGGCCCCCTGCTGACGCGCATGCTGGGGGCCAGGCTTGACCCGTAGCGTCTGGGCACGCCTGTGGCCGCCGCTCTCCCGTGCCCTGCGTCTCACCCAAGGCCGTCAGCCCCGAGACAGCCGCACCAGCTGCCAGAGCTGCGGCTTCGGGGTCGGGGCTTGGCAGCCGGGGCTGCCCGTGGCATCTCCCGCGGCGTGCGCTCATGTCCCTATTAGGTTATATTCCACCAGGCCCTGATTTAAAAGGCTGCATCTGCCCGCTCCTCCGTGTGCAATTCCCTCCCCGGTCTCCTCATCGGCTCTTCGGAGGGAGGCCAACTCACAGCTGGGCTCACCGTCGGCAGCCCCCGGCCAGCCGGGCCAGCGGATCTCCCAGCTCCTGCCTGAGCCTCTGCGACCGCCCCACCTGGCGGCCTCAGGTGCGTCTCGCAAGGCCCAGTGTACACGCGTTTACTCCCCCGTGGAAGATTTCCTGATCCTGAACTCGGCCACATCCCTCGGAGGAGCCTTCCCAGCAGGTGACCCTGGCCAGCTGGAAAGGAGTGAAATGTTGCTGCCGGTGGTCATTCCCCCTGCCCCAGGGCGTGAGCCCCTCTGATAACACGGACTGTCTCTTAAGTGGGACCAGGGTGCCCACTGCCAGTGGGGGTAAACTGGTGGGGACCGGGGAGGGGAAAATGGACAAATGGATGGAGGGACTGTGGGTGGACAGATAGGTGGATGGATGGGTGGATGGGTGGATGGATGGGTGGGTGGATGGACGGGTGGACGGGTGGACAGATGGATGGGTGGATGGATGGATGGGTGGATGGATGGATGGATGAGTGGATGGATGGATGGATGGATGGATGGATGGATGGATGGGTGGATGGATGGATGGATGGAGGGATGGAGGAACTGTGGGTGGATGGGTGGATGGATGGATGGATGGACAGATGGATGGATGGGATGGGTGGATGGGTGGATGGATGGATGGATGGATGGATGGAAGAGTGAATGGGTGGATGCATGGGTGGATGGGTGGATGGATGGGTGGGTGGATGGATGGGTGGATGGATGTATGGATGGGTGGATGGATGGATGGATGGATGGGTGGATGGATGGATGGGTAGATGGATGGATGGGTGAATGGATAGGTGGGTGGATGGATGGGTGGGTGGGTGGATGGATGGATGGGTGGATAGATGATGAGTGGGTAGTGGGCAGATGGAGGGATGGTGGGAGAATGAAAGGAAGGATGAATAAATGGGTGGAAGAAAGGGCAGGTATATGGGTGAGTCAAAGGATGGGTGGGTCAGAGGATGAAAGCACGGGCAGGCGGGTGGACAAATGCGCCAACTAATGGTTTGATGGGAGATGCACGGGCGGACAGTTTGAACGGGGAGCTGAGGAGTGCTGGGGAACCGAGTGAAGCAACGTGTCGCGAGGCTGATGGGTACAGAGACGGGGAGGACGATGACAAATGAGAGGACCGAGGGGGAGGGGAACGGGCTGCGTTAGGGAAGAGTGGACGGACGGGTGAGTATCAGCCCCTATTTATTTCTCATTTCGACTCTACTTACAATAGAACAAACAATCCAGACACGTCTCTTCAGAGCCGGGGCTGGGTGCGTGAGTCAGCGCTGGGCTGTGCTGGCCGGAGCGAGAGGGCTAAGAATACCGCCTGCGGCTCGGGCGGCCAATGCGGGGCTTCTTGAAATATTGATGCGCCTAAAGTGCTCGGGTCTGGAGACACCTGCGCGCTCCAGTGTGATGTATTGTCGGCTAATGCGTCCGCTCGGCCCGCGGAAGAGCAAGTCTGGGAAACGGGTGAAGGACGTTCGGGGCTCTGGGTGCGGGCTGCGGGCCCTGGGTGCTCTCTGCAGCCCTCCCCCACCCCACCCACCCCTCACCACTCCACTCCAGCCCAGGGCCTCACCTTTACTCTCACCTGCGCCCGCCACGCCCCCTCCCTTGGGGGGATAGGGGGGTCGCCCCCCTGGGACCCGCCTTGCACGTCCCCTCAGACTCTTCCCATGCTGGGGACCCCCAGCACGACCGCCCCCGAGCACTGCACCAGGAGCACATCTGGGCGTGTGGCTGGGCGGTGGGGAGCTTCTGTCTCCAAGCTCCCCCAGTCCTGCACCACCCAGAAGCTGGGGGTCCTAGAGAGGGAGTGGATCTCCGGAAGTGCAAGGCCAAGGGGGGCGATGCTAGGCAGAAGGGCCAATCAGCGCCTCCTCTGGGAGGGGGCGGGGCCTGGTGGGCGGGGCCAGGCGGGAGCCCCGCCCACCTGCCTGCCCGGCCCCCACTGTTCCTGGGGAAGAGGGTAAATGATCGGTGGGCAGCTAGCCCACCCCGCCCCAGAACTGCTCCTCTCGGCTCCTGCGAGGGGGGGAAGCTCCCCTGTCCAGAGACCCCAACCCCCAACTGCAGAAATAAACCAATGCCACCCTCAGGATTAGAACGAGGGCCCCGAGGGCGGCGTTCCCCCGCCCCCAAACCCAGGTGCTGACCCCCAGCTCCTGAGACGCGGCTGTGTTTGCAGCAGGGTGACCCCGATGTCCCCAACCCTCAGCCCGTGTCCCCTTGGGGCGAGGGATCAGCACACTGACACAGAGACTGAGGCGACCCGAAGGAGATGGGGTCTCTCTGTTCCCAGGAGCGAGGGGGGAGCCCCGGGCTCTGGGGCGGGGGGCAGACAGTGTCACCTCAAGGGCTAACATGTCCTGTCCCAGCAAACACGCAGATTCTCCTCCTGGGCTCGGGACTGGGGCGCCCACACAGGCACTGACCTGGAGGTTAGGAGCAGGAGCCTGGCCACAGCCCACTGGACGGGTCAGTGTGCCCTCGCTCAGGGCCCAGGCCTGGCTGATCTCCTGCGGACGTGGCTCCTCTCTCTGGACCACCTTCGTGGCCCCATTCCTTCAAGTTCCCTCTGAGACCAGCTGGACACGGCCCTGGGCAGTGCATCCAGGAGGGCCTCCTGGAGGAGGCATCTGCTCCGAGAGAGGTTCGGCCACACACCTCTCCAGAGGGCTGGGTCCAGGGACAAACTCCCCCTGTGACGGCCAGTCCTCACTGACTGCCACCAAATCAAATGCCACCGGTTTGGTCCAAAGTGGGTAAAAGAAGTCAGAGCGTCTTCAGACGGTCGGGAGGGCCTTGGCGCCCCACCTCATCCCCGACACACGTCAACTCCAAAAACGTCCGAGACGACACGCCAGGCCCGGAGCCCCCTAAACACGGGTGGGGGGAGCGCCTTGTGCCGCCTTGGGCCTTTTGCCGTCTCAGACATGACCCCGAAACCCAAGACCCCAGGGCAGGAAATGGTCTGTGAGAGGAGACAGAGAGCAAGGCGAGTGTGCCGAGGACCCTGGACCACCGCGGGCCTGTCGCCACTCACGCCCAGCCGCCCGGCCGGAAACGCAGGCAGGAGTCAGCCCACAGGGCACAGGGCCCCCCCAGAGACCACCAGGAACCACATTATCAAAGCTGCTAGGAATCAGCCCTGCCGGGAGGGGCCGCAGGACGGAGACCCCAGAAACCCCCAAGCTCACATCAGGGAAGCCAGGCGGAGGCTGGGGGCAGAGGAGGGGGTGTGGGGGTGCACCGTGCGGAAAACACCACCGAGAGCCACCCCAAAACCAGACAGGACCAACGCACCCGGCCAGCGCTGAGACACAAGGAAACCATTAGCAGAACCGGGAAGATGCTACTGTTTACACCCACGGGGGCCAGCCAGGTCTCCGAGGGCTGGGCCGGCGACAGCACCCCGAGTGTCCTTGGCGGGCAGGAGGATGGGGTTGACACAGCCCCCCACACCCAGCCGGCACCAGCGGACACATCGCGCCAACACACAGGGACAGGCACTGCGGAGCTGCCAAGGTCCTCAAAGGGACCCGAACTCAGGGAGGGACACGGCCACGGGCACGGGAGCTCAGGCACTTCAGTTCCACAGGATGCAGATAAATCACGAAGAGATTAACCCTGGCAAATCTACTGCACACTCAGAAACGCGACCCCCCACAGAACACTGCCCATTAGCAAATCTATCAAAGACACAAATTCTCCCAAACAAACAGCTCACGTTTACAAGGGGATCTCACTCTTACAGATGATAGTAAACTTGGACACACACACACACACACACACACACACGCACACACGCACACACGCACACACGCACGCACACACACACATACACACACAATCTTGCAGGGCTGGAGTGATAGGACAGAGGGGAAGGTGCTGGCCTTGCACGCGGCCGACCTAGCTTCAATCCCAGCACCACAAAGTCTCCCGAGCTGGCCAGGTGGGGGAGGGGATCCCTGAGCACGGAGCCAGGAGTAAGCCCTGAGCACTGCTGGGTGTGCAAAACCAAACCCAACTCTTTTTTTCTTTTTTTTTTTTTTTACTTTTTGCTTCACACCCAGCAATGCTCAGGGGTTATTCCTGGCTCTGCACTCAGGAGTTACTCCTGGCAATGCTTGGGGGACCATATGGGATGCCGGGGATCGAACCCAGGTTAGCTGCGTGCAAGGCAAACGCCCTACCTGCTGTGCTATCACTCCAGCCCCCAAACCCAACTCTTATAAAGCACTAAAGACTCTCTGAAGGATCGGTATCGGCAGCAAAGAGGCCTGCATGGGGGTCTGTCCAATGCAGCATGGGGGCGTCACCTGGGAGCCAGTGACCCCCTACAGGTGTTGGTGAGATGCCTCAGACAACGGCTGACCTGGGGTGGCCTCGGGGGTCTCCCTCGGGTGCCCAGTGGGCTGGGCATTGTCCCAAGAATAGCACCTGTGGTTTGTCTGCCCAGAGCTGGGGGGCCTGGGACGTAAGGAGAACCCAATCTCAGACTTGAACCCAGAGTGTCGTGAATCTTGCAGTGATGAGGGGTGTTTGTGGGGGGCACTCATGGTTCCACCTAGGCACACACTTTCGGACGGGCAGAAAAGGAGCGAGAGGGGCTGAAGCGATAGCACAGCGAGGAGGGTGTTTTCCCAGCACGCGGCCGACCTGGGTTTGATTCCCGGTGTCCTGTATGGTCCCCTGAGCACTGCCAGGAGTGATTCCTGAGTGCAGAGCCAGGAGGAACCCCTGAGCATCGCCGGGTGGGACTCAAAAAGCAAAAAGAAAGAAAAGAAAAGGGCGGGAGATTCTCCAGTCCGCACACGGCTCCTTCCGGGTCAATAAAACGGGTTGCTTCGGTGAGAAGGCCCGCAGACCTCACGATATCCGTCTCGTCGGTAACGGTGACGGCGGATAGTGAAAGTCACCCAAGAGGGCAGGCAGGAGGGCCGGGGCCCTCGTCAGCTCTCCTGCCGCCCGGCCCTCCCAGGAACTTTCCACTTGGAATTCCTGGGAACTGGTGAGTGCGCTGGGTCGGCCGAGGGGGGTGTGAATGGCACACAGGAAGTACGACGACGGCGGGGGAGGGGAGCGCGGCTTTATTTATAGAAACCTCATTTTTGCTGTCCATCAGAAAATAAACACGACCCACCTCACACTAAAAATATGCCTGCAAAGATCAACACAGGGGCCGTGTTTGACGGGCTCCATAGAGAAGCGGAGGGTTCGGGCCAGAGGAATTTCTCACCGACGTTCCTAGAACAAGCCGGCCCCGCGTGCCAGCCAGGATCCGTTTCATTGACGTTTTGTGCCTCGCCTGGTTCCGAGCCTGGCAGGTGGGGCGAACTCTGCCAAGACACCAAACGTCTCTAAACTGCAGCGTCCTTGCCGAGGGCGGAAGAGGAAGCGCAGGGGAGGAAAAAAAAAAAGCCTGACCGCAAATAAATCTCCGAGTCCGGGAGCTGTTCACTGCAGCAGGGCAGCGCTGCCACATGTGGCACCCTCAAGGCCCCGAGTCTGATCCCAGCACTGCCCGTGGCACTGGGTGCAGCGGGTGACTCGAGCCGTGCCCAGCCCAGGGCTGAGTCCTCAGGCCACCGCTGCTCCCTGGGCCCTGCTCCATGGGCCCCTGCAGATATGAAAGAGGCAGCAGATGGCAGGATGCCAGCCACAGTGCTCCGAGTCACAGCCCGTCCACAGACTGGCTGACGAGGGGGCTCTGTCGGGACCTGGGGGTCCTCTCCCGAGGGGTTCACTGAGTCCAGAGGCAACCAGGACAGCCCCCCAGACCCAGGGGCTCCACACACACAGTCTCACAGCACAAGCTGGCACAGCGGCCCCCACCCAGCTCTGCTGCCATGCGAGCACGGCCCCACTGGGGGACCCCGCCCAGGGCAAGGGGCCACACTTCTGCCAACTCAGCCATGTGTGACGGTGCCAGGGCACCGTGAGTGTCTGGGACAATCAATCGGCTGTGGCTGTTAGAGTGACCGGCAGTGATGGCCTTTGGGATGGCGCGTCCCCTGTCCGCTCAGTTGCTCCTGCCACACGGCCCCCTCACCCCACAGCCACAGAGCCCACGAGGGGCCCAGGGTGACACCAGGTGCTGGCTGCCCGCTGCGGTGAGGGCAGTGGGCACTCCTGGGGGCAGGGCAGGTGCTAGGAGGGAGGAGGACTGTCCCCTGGGGTCCCCCAGGCAGCCGTCACCCCTCTCCAGGCCGCACTGCTCACGGTTCCCCTGCCCCGTCTGTTCATCCTGAGAATACCTTTCTAGAGTGGGTCAGGTGACTGACATCCATTCTCATCGCTCTACCCTCCTTTGGTTCATTGATCCATCAATCCATTTATTGATCCAGCCATTGGTTTGCCCATTATTCCATCCACCCTGTGTTCCTAGAATGAACAGACACCGTTCGGCTACATGGCACGCGACAGGGATGAATGGAGATGTTACTGGCACCCGCTCGAGCAAATCGATGAGTAATGGGAAGTCAAATGATCAAGTGATCCATCCACCCATCCATCCATCTATACATCATGTGCTCAGCCATCACTTGCCCATCCATCCATTCACATGTTTATCCATAAGTTAATTCATGAACCCTTTCATCCACTCAACTATAGATCCAGACGGTTGGTCATCCACCCACCCACCCACCCACCAATCCACACATCCACCCATCTACCCACCCACCCATTCATCCACCCATCCATCAATCCATCCACACACCCACCTACCCATCCATCCATCCACCCATCCACCCAT
>JAOXYA010050560.1:0-12225 GCA_028565675.1 Sorex palustris | reverse complement strand
ATACAAAGACAGTCTACAGAATGGGAAAGGATATTTGCCAAATACACATCTGACAAGGGGTTGATATCAAGGATATATAAAGTATCGGTTGAATTTCACAAGAAGAAAACATCCAATCCCATAAAAAAATTTTTTAAGTTGAACTCTTGGTTGTTTATTTGGTTTGATTTGGGCACCACACCTGGCTCAATGCAATGTGGCCAGAGCTTACTACTGCCTCTGTGCTCAGAGATCACTCCTGGTAGGCTAAGGGGACCACATGAGGTGCCAGGGATTGAACACAGCTGGACACATGCAGGGCAAGTGCTCTATCCACTGTACTATCTCTCCTGAACCTTTAGTTGAACTTTAGGCCAGCTTCGTGTATATGTTATGTTATGTATATGTTATGCTTTGCTATATCTTTTTACTTTATCTGCCGTTTTATGCTGGTTTGTTTGCCCTTTTTTTAACCTCTTTTTATTTCTTTCTCTATTCCTGTCTCCTTAGCTGGCCATATCCAGCAAATGCTTGCTGATTCTATACCAGCTTTCTTCTAGAAGCAGACACAGTTCTACTTATATAATCCTCACAAAGACTATATGAGAGCACTCAATTGCCATTT
This sequence comes from Sorex palustris, assembly GCA_028565675.1. Classification (NCBI taxonomy): domain Eukaryota; kingdom Metazoa; phylum Chordata; class Mammalia; order Eulipotyphla; family Soricidae; genus Sorex; species Sorex palustris. Next base: position 11,621 of record JAOXYA010050560.1, on the reverse strand, counting down.
TGCAGTCTAAGTATCTGAGCCTAAGTAGTTTGCTCAAAATCAGAGCTTGTAAATTAGGGAAATCTTGAGTCCAGGTTACCTGAGTGGGAGTCCAATCAGGAGATAAAAATCCACACACATTAGGGGAAACTCAAAGAATGAACCATTAACAGTAATTATTAGCATTATCGATATTAACAATAGCAAAAGAGAGTAACTACAAGATGTAAAACAAAGACTGGGGTGGAGGCGTCTTGGGGGATACCTGCAGGAAGATAAACCTGGAAGGGCTCGGGTTTATTGGAAAAAAATTAGCCATCATCTAGCTTTAGAGAAGTGGTCTGAGTGAGCCATATCAAAGCTGGTTTGGAGTTATTGGCACGGGAACCAGCTTCCCAAGAACAGGAGCCCAAGATGGTTTGGGTGTCTGCCGGGAATCCAAGACATAGTGGGAGAAGAGGTATTCAAAGAAAGTGACAGCAGAGGCTGGAAGGAAGAGAACTCTTGGTGGACTCTCTCTCCACCCTCCTACAGAAGCTGTGTGTAATCAGGCCCTCTGGAAACACTGGTTGTGTAAGGACCCGCTTAGCCAGAGAATTGCCATGACAGTCTCTGAGTGACTTAGGCCACTTCCAGGAACAATAAAAGCAGAAAAACCAATGTTTTTGTCAAAGACTACATCCTCGGAATAAGATTAGGCTTCCGGAATGTAACTGTCAGGAGGTGGACTGGATGTTGTGGGCCCAAACAACAACAATAGCAAATATATGTATACTCTGTAAGTAATAGAAATTGTCTGAGTACTGCTTACTTGCCAAAATGAAAGTATAAGAACTTGCTGAACCTAGTGCCCTGGGTCCTTGTTGAAACCCGCTGCTTGGTGGATACTTGAACCCCACCTAGCTGGATCAATAAACCTTGCTATGTGATTTGCATTATCAGCTCTGTTCTTTGTCCTTGAGGGGTGGTCGACTCCAGACTCTAACAATAGGCCACAATTTTGCAGTGACTGCAGAAAGATCTTATATACTTCCCACGGTTTGGACAGATGCCGTTAGATGTCCTCATACCTACCCATGCTTGCCTGGAACCTCCTTTTATGAAATGTTAGGAAGCTTCTTCTTAATGCAGTGTCTCTCCAGCTTCCCCTATGGAGAAAGTTTAACATCATGTTCACATTAAAGAAGAAACCGATTAGGTAGATGGGTAGATAAGGAAGGCCCCCTCCCAAGGCAATTGGCAGTGAATTTCCTGGGAAGTGATAATATCTGATAGGCCAAAGCTGCAAAAGCCAACTTTATAGAAAAGAGGAACTGAGGCTTCACCTGGCTCACCTGGTGCCAGTAGCAGACCCAGAGAAGGCCTGACCCCTACAAAGGGCACAGACTTCAGCAGAGACAGGAACTGCAATCAAAGATGTGATTCACAGGAAATTCCTGGTAGCTGCTCCTTTGTGACAATACCAGACCAAACCCACCTGCAGAAAACCAGAGAATATGCATATAAAAGCCAGCCTTCAAAGCCATTCAAGGCTTTTCCACCTCTGAGCACCTCTCTCAAACTTTCTCTCCCTCCTCCCCTTCAAAAAACCTCCAAATAAAATCTGTTTTACTTCACTGCTTGTCTACTCCTCCTGTGAGACGACACAAGAACTCAGGAACCCTGGGTAAGTCCTGGGACTGTTTTCTCCTTTCCTGCAAAGGGCAAATCCTCACTCCAATCTGAGTCCGGGGCTCCCCGAGCAATCCGGGTGGTGGGAATCAACTCCAGGTCCTGGGAGACCAAGCAGACATCAGATGTGGCCCAATGGCCACCTGATAGAGCTGGCGGGGCTCAGACCCCTGCCAAGCTGGGGCTCATCTCAGACTTTATCAGTTTTAGTCTTCCCAGTAGGCCCTGGGGTGGCAGAGGTGGACCGGGGAGAAAGTAACCGGCTCTCTCTCTTCCCCGCCTCACAAAAGCCACCTGTGGGGCCCACCTACATCAAAATATTTGAAGTAACTTCAGAGTTTACTCTAGAGCACATTTGAAAAAGTCATTTATATCTGAGAGGCAAAAAACAGAGCAATCCCTACCACCTCTCTCTCTCTCTCTGACACACACACACACACAAACACACACACACACACACACACACACTCACAGTGCCAAGGGGACTTCACTTCTTTAACAAATGAATCACACTGATGTCCTGAAATGATGATTAACTGAAGACAATGATTGGTTTCACATGACAAGAAATGAACTAAGCAGGATATAATTTTGTTTTAAGATAGTAAGGAGGCCTGAATTCTGCTAAATTCTGCCTGAATTTTACTGTTTCACTAAGGGCAATAAAGTTTAGCCTTTGTAGCAGTTACACACTGAAGGGCTTGAAAAGTCTTGCATTCATCCTAACTTGAAAAACCTGAGATAGTATTAGTGGGATTTATCAGGGCTGAGAAGGAATGGGAGAACTCACATTACCTCCAGGAGTAGATTTTTTAACTGGAATTTGAACCCATGATGTCATAGAGGGGTTGAGGAGTGATGTGATACTCCAATTAAAGTGGAAATAAATAATTAAAATTAAAATATAAATCATTTAAAAAAACTTTTTAATGATTGAGGTATTATGATATGTATAATGCTATTAATGATAGTTTCCTGTGTACATAATTCTAACACTGCACCTACCACCAGGGTACCATCTCTCTCTTCCACGGTACCCCTTCCATTCAAATGCTACCCCAGACTCAGTTTGGTGGGTCAGTTCTCCCTTTGCGCTGCCTACCTAAACATTGATTGATTGATGTAGAAAGCATGTTCACTTTTCTTCATAGATCTATGTAAAAAGAAACGTTTGCTGTGTTTTATATCAGTCTTTATTGAGAATGTTTCCATTTTCAGCAACAACACAGAGGTAGCTTGACATTCTGGAGGTATGAATCCTGACTGAAGTCAGCCCTAGAAAGACAGATCCCTTAAGACTAAGCCTAAGGGAGTGGACTGTGCGGGATGGGGGTCTGGCTTCACCTACAGGGCGAAGAGGGAGATTCAGCTCCTCAGTAAATGAAAAGCAGCTTCAGGGACAAGATGCAGGGACCATGAACAGAAGCACTAAAGATAACGGACTCCCCCTAGTGGATCTTTAGAGAGCCACCAAGTGAACTCTGGACTTGGTATTTTTCCTTCAATGTTTGAGTCATTAGAGAGATGATAACAAATGGAAGTCTGCCAGGCAGTCTGTCAGGAGAACCAGGCGATGTTAACAGACTGCCAGGAGCAAGACCTTAAGGAAGGCACAAGTCCTAATGTATGGTAGTAATGAACTTCACCAGAGTGTTATGACACCCTCTATTACAACCTGGGGGTGAATCTCAGGTCAGTCTCAGGTGACTCCAGAGCGAACTCGGGTTCATCATACAACCATCCTAACACTTTGACACATCAATATCATGCCCACTGGCACCTTGACAATTCAGGAGTACCATGACAAGCCAGGAAATCAGCCAAATATTGCCAGAACCTTAGGTACCAGGTATTTAAGAGTGGGAGGAAATGAGGAAAAGCAGAAACCTGAGATCAAAAAGGGTGAAAAAAGGAGTGTCATTGGCGTTCCTGTTGGAACACCACCACCACGCCCCACTTACCAGCGTGTTTTCTACTTGACCTTCTCCTTAAACAGCTTACTATATCCCACCTAGTGCTCACTTTCTTTGTCTCCTGTCTTTTTAAACACTTGCACTAAATTATTCAAGGCCTCCATAAAATCCTTCTGGGGAGAAATACAAGAATCAGGGACCAGGGGACCCTGCCCCCACTTCCCAGCACTAGACTTGACCCTCCGAGCCAGAAGAGGAAGGCGGGAATTGAGAAGAGTGAGGTATAATGAAGTATAAGTTTCTTTGCCTGGAACGCTATGTTTAATGCTAACACAACTCTCCAATAAAGGGAAAAAAGCCTCTTACTTCATACAGGATGAATTCATAAAGGGTTATAGGCAAGTATATGGGGGGGGAGGGCTGACAGTAAATTTTTGGGAATTAATAAAACCAAGATGGGATTTAAAGTAGTTAATCTAAACAGACTTAAAGGATCAAAGAGGTGTTATGCCTGGCCTCACTTTGTGGACAGAGGAAATGAGGTCTGATAAGACTTCTAACTGGCAGCAGCAGAGGACCATAGAAGGTTGGACACTCCACTCCCTCACTCCCATCCCCAGAGAGAAGCTCCTTCAGAAATGTGATAAGAGAAGCTCCTTCAGGAAGTTCCTTCAGCTTGTGATAAGGACATGAGGGAGGACTATCAATGTTTAAAGCTTGACAGCGCCATAGCAATGGGCTCATCTCCATAGAAAGCACCACATTGGGGGCAGCTTGGGAGAAAACCTACATAACCACTCTACAAAGGCAAGTAGGGTGCTTCCTCATGCTAGGGGTGGGGTGACCCTCATGTCCACCTGAGATGTGCACGCAGTCTCTTCCCTCTGGTGAAGTCCATGTTCTCTCAAAAACATTCCTCTCTCTTTCTCTTTCCTTCCTCAAAATCTCTAAAGAATCCCTTCCTCAAAACCTTCACACACATGGAAAATGGCGTAACACAAGGTGATCATTACATCGTTGTTCGCAATAGTCCAAACAAGCATTCTCATCTGTCTCTCAATTACTCTTAAAATATGAAAACTAAATATCCTGAACTGAAATGGAATGAACACCAATATGTATTGTGAAAAAGAGCAATGAGAAAAAAACAATACAGGCTTTTTCCCTGTGTTAAAAAGAGCACATTTTTGTGTGGCCTTTGAGCAGACAGAATATCACTGGATAGTTGCGATATTTGTCACTGATGACCAATGGAGTAGAAGGGAAAATGACCTTATACATTACTCTTTTGACTTTAGAGCCAATTGACAATAATAGATAATCTTAAAAGTGACCTACATGGTCTGTGGCATGAAACCATCCAAATAATCAAATAATCACCCAAATCTGCTGGTTTTTATCGAACAAACCAACATCTTATTATTATTAATTATAGTAGTGGTAGCAGCAGTAGTTTGGGGGTCACACCCAACAGTGCTCAGGGCTTACTCATGGCTCTGTGCTTAGGGATCACTCCTGGTGGTATTTGGGGGAACTATATGTGGTGCTGGGGATCAAACTAGGTTCAGCGTCATACAAAGAAAACATTTATTTTCTGCATTATTGTTCCGGTCCCCAAGAAAGAATTCCTGATGCCTAAATTAACCATAGAGCACCTTGTACCCTCCCTTAAAGGCCACTGGTCTCATCTCTCTATTGAAACAAAAGAGCCTTGAGAATGTGAATTTGACCCCATTAAGTTTACCCACTTCATTATTTAGGATAGAGCCTGACAGACAGTAAAGAATTGGGAGCACGTATGTGTTTTTGACAGATGTTTTAAGGGTTGGTGGGATGTGGGTTATCTGCAGAGGTCCCTGTGTCACCCTGATGAGTGCCAGCAGGGGACAGGGGGGTATCATCACAATCACAGAACACTGAAGAGAGGTCACACCCATGTCACAGAGGCTGAGCTCTGGTGGGAGGGACCAAGGTCACTTGTTTCAGAAGACTTTGACTTCTGATAGTGATGGACTCACCAGGCTGTTAAGGGAAGATCTGCTGAAACCTGCCAAGTTTTCATAAGAAGCCCATCCTGGACATGCTGAATTGAGTAATTGAGAAGAGACAGAAAAGAAGTAGCCAGGCCAGGTAACCCAGAGGACGGCTGCCTTCAGGCTCCTCTCCTCTTAGCTTGTTCATTCATGCGGTCCTTCCTTCCCTATTCACTGGTACCCACATACTGCCACACAGAATATTAGGTACCTGCCTAGGACAGAAGCAAGAACGCCAGGGTGCTGGACCAATGTGCTAGTGGAGAACTCAGGCAATGTGGGAGCTCCTATTTATGATAAAAATGCTGAGTGGTGTGGGAGCTTAGAGAATACATGTCAGGGACCCTGATCCTATGAGTTAGCGACACTTTCCTCAAGAGGAGAGGAATGTTGCAGCTTAGGTTTCAGATAGTATAATGAGTGAGGTGGGGACAGGAGCTGGGAAGTGTATTCTAGGCTTTCTGAAGGCCATAAAGCTACAACTGGGGATAATTTAAATCCGACCTCTGCTCTGGGTCAGTCTGATGAGCAGGAATGGAATAGTGGACTAGTGAATAGACATGGACGCAAGGGTGTGCTACTGGGTTCTGGCCTTGAATCTTCCCAGAAATCACAATTTAAGGAAGGCCAAAGATGGTTCTGGCTCTGTAATGACACAGTTCTGGAAGTGTTCTGAATCAGGCTGTGCAGAAGCAGGGCTGTAGAGCTGAAGAAGCTTATTTGTGGAAGACAAGGTGGTTATCAGGCAGAAATGTTGGGTGTAGAGGGGGGGAAGGGAATGAAGTATACCTAGGCTACAGGAGAACTTTCTTGGTAGTATGTAAGCAGAAGGGAAACAGCCAGAGGCAGAAAAGCTCCAGGTGCCTTCCCATCCCCCTTTACTTACCTTTCTACAGCGACAGATTCCTAGTAGACACAGATAGGCTTTGTCCCGTAGCACTGAAGAAGCAGTAATTATTTGTGTATTTTTGAGAACCCTTCACTTTCCTTCCTTTCTCTGGGTTTCTGCTTATCTGCCTCTGGTTTCTGAGTCTGTGAGTCTATTTGCTCTTCTGCTTTAATTCTCTTCCCTTGAAAGGAAGTCAGGAACTTGGGCTCTGCCCTGACACCTCACACTCTTCAAAACATCTCTTACCTTAGAGGAAGGTACTAGGGATTTGTCTCCCATTTGGGCCTCTAAGGAGTCTCACTCCAGTGAGCTGTTACTAAAACTAAGCGAGGGTTCAGAGATAGAGTACAGCCTTGAATTTGGCTGAGTCCTGTTCAGTTCCCAATACCCTGAACACCATCTGCTGTGACTGAAAAATCGAAATATAAAACCAAAAACCCAACAGCAATAACAAAAATGTGGATCCTGAGAGCTGGAACCGGGGTAAGGCATTTGCCTGGCAAGTGGCCAGCCTGGTTGGATCCCTGGAACCATATATGTTTCTCAAGAACTTCTGGGGGTGATCTCTTGTGCACAGAACTGGGAGTTGGCTCTGAACACTGCAGGATGAGCCCCAACCACCACCATCCCGTTTCCCCCTCCCCCCCCCAAAAAATCTTTCTGAATGATATAATTAAGTCCTGAAGAACAGGCAGGCTTAAAGTCACACTGAATTAAAGCCAACACCCTCTATCAGAAATCACATTCCCTTACAGGTGAGGACATGCCTTGGGGCTACCAGTCAGGGACCTGGGAGTATGTAGCTGAGTAGAGGGATCTTGAGTCTCAGCACAGAGTATCCCAATGGGATATGACCACCCGTCTCAGAAGTCAGCTCAGTGAAACTCCCTCATGCTAATTCAGGGTTCCTCAAAGATAACCACAGATGAGGGCCAGGGGAGGTGGCTCAAAAGGCCCTGGATTTTATCTCTGGTATCTCATGAATCTTGGTCACTTCCACAAACACTCCTGGAAATGACCCCAAAGAAAAAATAACAAGAAAACATAAAAAAAAACCCCTCTTGAGTCTCTGGCAGGTTTTGAAAGATGAAAGAGAGATGAGGGCTAGGGCTGGGCCCCACTGGTCAGTGTGAGGTCACTGTTTCTAGGGGCGGGGCAGTAACTAGGTCTGGCTCAGGGGGACCCTTTGTCTACAGTTGAGATAAAGTCCCTGAAGGAAACAGCAGAGAGCATAACTGCTCTGATCCAGAAGATCCTGATCCAGATGGTCTACAGCATAGATGATCACCAGAAAGGTGACCTGTAGGAGCTTCTGAATCCTACAAAGATTTGGGCAACAAAAGTCACCGTTAGCGGTAAGGAAGAAAGAAAGTGGGTTTTGGTCCTGCTTGGGTAGAGGAGGGTGGTGGCGGTAAGAATCATAGGAAGGAATTGATTTTTCCTACTCTGAGAAGCACCAGCAAAAGTCTTAGGTGACTGAGTCTGAGGACACTTGTAGCTCCCTCACCCTTACCAAAACTTCCTACATAGAGGAAGAGCTAAAATCTAGAGTAGAAGACACCTGACTTCTGGAAGCTGAGGTATAGAACCAGGCCAGGATTGTAGTGCCTTAAAGGCCTAGAGTAATGTCTTATCTGTGGTCTGCCCTGCACTAGCCCCTGAGGTCACAGGTCCCACAGGCTGAGGGGTCTGGTTTCAGATATATATTCAAGAAAGGCTCTGATGGTCAGGGACCCTAAGTGCAAGCCTGCCATTGCTCCTGGGTTCCAGGGTGCCATCCTGAGACCAGATCAAGCATCTTTCTCTTAACTGGGAAAGTTATTACTTGAGTTAACTCCTAGCAGCTGAGACAGATCCCTGAACTTCAGTAGGCCTCAGATATAGGCAGGCTGTGATGAGACACGAGGCAATTGTCAAGTCCCTGATGCTGGTCTCCTCCTGAGGCTACTCAGAGTTGTATTCCACTTCTCATTGGTTTAGAGATCCCCCCGGGTCCATCTCCATCCTCTTCTGAACTTGACACTTCTCTTTGTGACATGGCTACCTGACCACACAGAGGAGGGTGTGAAGGCGCAAGGCCAGACTGAGTCCTTTGGGGCACCCTGCCCCGCCTTCCCAGCCCTGGTCTGATTACTTCCTTTGAAGATGGATTCTTCCTGGGCCTTGCGGAGGAGAAAGTACATCACAGAGCCAATTTCCCTTCTGAATATTTCTCTTTCTTTCCCACCAGAACCTCCAAAACTCCTGAAGATGTGTGACCCAGCCAAGTGCTCCCCCTGCTGCCCAGCCAAGTGCTCCCCCTGCTGCCCGGCAAAGTGCAACCCCTGCTGTCCATCAAAATGCAACCCCTGCTGTCCAGCCAAATGTAGCCCATGTGGCTGCCCACCAAGAGGCTGCTGCGTTCAGCCCAAGTGCTGCTGTCTGGAACCCAAGCCTGAGTGCACTTGCCTCAACAAGGACTCCGACGCATCTCAGCACACTCAGCATACTCAGAACGACTCCCAAAGTACAAAACAAGAAAAGTCCCTTTTTGGGGGGTCAAAGAAATAGGTTGCCCCAGACAAGTCCAGGAGCCATGCCCATCCCTTGGAGCTGTCAAGGCGATAGACCTGCATTAGAAAAACTGTGTCTCATGAGCTCCCAATCAGAAGCCCCCATTTCCTTTCATAGCTCTTTAGCCTATGAAGATCTCCAACTGGAAATGGGAAGTCGAAGAGGCTAGAATGACCTTTCCTAGTCATCGGAACAGTGGTTAGCACAATAAAAGAGCAGTAAAAAAATGAAAAAAAAGAATTGTGGTCTTATTTTGCTGCTTGACCCGTGAACCCATCTCCCTCATTAGGCTAAGTTCCAGAAAACTTGGGCATGGCAAGGAGAGTTGAAAGACAGCCAGAGCTGGGAGGTTGTGTCTCTGCAGAGCCAGAGTTGGGGAAGATTGTCTCACTCTGACTTGACACTGAGTCCAGGTGTGTCTCTAGTACCAGGCAAATGGAGCAGTAGTTCACCCCAAGGTAAGAATTACTGTCCTCGTCCTCTGGGTAACATATCTCATATCAGAATAAGCAAAAACACATCTCTGAAAAGGTCCCAATGATTCGAGGAAGGAGCGCTCCTAAGATCAAGACTTCCGTGGTTGGTGCGGTGCTGAGTCTCTTGCACTAACTATTCAGTCTCAAAGCAAATTTTGCAACCTCTCTCAAGCTCTGTTTTCTGGACTGAGGGTAAATGATACATCGAAAGACTTTCTTTGTTCTTGACCACCCCTCGCCCCCCCCCCCCGCAGTGGTGCTCAGGAGCTGTTCTGAGCAGTGCTGGGGAAACATGGGGACGGGATCCAGGCCTTCTGCACACAAAGCATGTGCTTAGTCCTTTGAGCACTCTCAGGTCCTTAAAGAATCCCCCCCCCACTTTTTTTGTTTGTTATATTTATTGAATCACTGTGGGAAAAGTTACAAAGCTTTCAGGTTTAAGTCTTGGTCATACAATGATCAAACACCTTCATTTTTCACCACCAAGAACCACAATGTACCCCCCCTCCCAACCCAATGCCTGTGAGGCAGATAATTTCTACTTAACTCTTCTCCATATTGGTTACATTCATTATTTCGACAAAAGATGCACAATTATTGTTTAGAATTACCCCCCAACAATCAGAATTTCTGAAAAGGCATTGTGAAATACTTTGTTTTCTATAGTTGGCTATGAGAATCATATAATGTCGCGTGGCCGCTATCGCAGCTGCGCGATTTTGGATTTATGCAAAGAGCCAGATAATTGTGAGATGGGTTTCTGTGCATCTGGTGTTATGGCTGTGCCAGAGAGCCACCATGGGGGGCAAGTCGTGACCTCAGTAGGGTGTGAAGGACGAGCTGGTACCACCCCCCTTCCCATGAGACTGCAGTTGCCCCATTACCGCCAGCTCATACCTGGCTTTCCTATAAGCTCTGAGGTGGCGGCCACCTTGCTGCTGGGAAAGTGGGGGGAGGCAGAAGGGAGCAACACCCTTTCCCTCCCAGGGAGGCATGGCACCGTAGTTTAACGCATGGACCATTCACTTTTCTGCCGCAAGCAGCCAGGCTCTGGACTAAGTTCTTTTGCCTGTGGAGCCATGGCTGTGCCGGAGAGCCGCTCGTGGGGGGAAACTCGTGACCTTGGTAGGGTGTGAAGGATGAGCTGGTACCGCCCCCCCCCCTTCCCATGAGACTGCAGTTGCCCTGTTACCGCTGGCTCATACCTGGCTTTCCTATAAGCTCTGAGGAGGCGGCCACCTTGCTGCCGAGAGGGGGGATCGGAAGGGAGCAACACCCTTTCCCTCCTGGGGAGGCATGGTGCTATAGTTTAATGCATGGTCCATTCACTTTTCTGCTGCAAGCTGCTGGGCTCTGGACTAAGACCTTTTGCCTCTGAAGCCATGGCTGTGACGGAGAGCCACTCATGGGAGCCAGCTCGTAACCTCGGTAGGGCATGAAGGATGAGCTGGTACCGCACCCTTCCCAGGAGACTGCAGTTGCCCTGTCACCGCTGGCTCATACCTGACTTTCCAATAAACTCTGAGGCGGTGGCCACTTTGTATGCGGTCCAGATGCATTTCTGCCAAAAGCGGCTGGGTTTTGAGATTTGTTCCTGAGTCTCTGGGATCATGGCTGTTAATCAGCTTGATCAGGAGCCAGAGGGGCCGTTTGTAGGCGGTGACTCGGGGTCTCGTTGGGATGGGGAGCAAAGGGTCGGTTCCACCCCCATCTGGTGAGGCCCTGCATGTCTCGTCACTGTGGTCCCAACCTGACTGGCCTCTGGAGGATGGCAGTCACCGGACCACCAGGGGGAACAGGTCAAGGCATGAAACCTATTCCCACCTGGAGTGGCCCAGCGCCAGTAACCTCCTGCAGGAACAGGATGCATTTCTGCCAAAAGCCTTTGGGTTCCGAGATTCGTTTCTGAGTTTCTGAGATCTTGGCCATTAAGCAGTTCGATCAGAAACCAGAGAGGCCATTCCTCCAATTATATAGCTGAGCCAGAGGTGGTTCGTGGGTGTGTCTCCCACACACCTAACTTTTGGCCATTTGCTTTCTTGGTAAACTTTGCCCCAAGTTTTTGGGGTCTGGCCAAAGGCACAGCAGCAATTTTGGGGTATCTGGA
>JAOXYA010050553.1:0-12225 GCA_028565675.1 Sorex palustris | reverse complement strand
TCGAATACCCATCCCTCCACCAGTGCCCATTCTCCACCACCACTGATCCCAGTATCCCTCCCACCCCCCATCCCCCCCATCCCATCCTACCTCTGTGGCAGGGCATTCCCTTTGTTATCTCTTTCCTATTGAGTGCTGTGGCTTGCAAAAGAGACATTGAGTGGCAATCATGTTTGAGACTTTTAAAACCAAGAACTGGGAGAGAAGCTCGCCTAGGTGACATTCGGATCTTGGCTTGCCTTGGCTTTTACTGATGAGGATGGGAAAAGCTCTTGTCACCGACAATGGCTGTCCCCATACACTGGGCCTACAGAGGGTCTGCTTATCCTGCCTCCAGGGGTCCCACGGCCTCCAGTGTCCACTCTGCAAGGCTGGTCCAGGCCCCTCCCTGCCTTGTCTTCTCCTATTCCCCACCCAGTTTCTTTTCATCACTTTGCCTCCCTGCTGGTAGCTGTGTGTTTCTCTCACACGGTTGCCCTGGAAACTTTCAGGAACATCATCCTGGGGCTGGCCCCTCTCGCCCCCATGCAGACCTGCTCGTCCCACTCACTCAGCCCGATTGGCCGCTCCCCCCACCCCACCCCTGCTCTCCCTTCCCCACAGTGGGTCTGTGCTTCTTCCCAACTTCTGCATAAGCAGCTAGATAAGAGATTTCCCCTCTTATCTCTTAAAGGGGGCACTGGCCTAATGTCTAGCCCAAGCTTGTTTCTCTCAGGCTCATCTCCTCTGTCATAGCAGGAACCATCCACTGGGTGTAGGTGAACCCCAATCCGCTCCAGCCCACCTCTGCTGAGCGGCTGACCCCTGTTCTGTTCCCTAAACCTCTGCTTGGATCAGGGGGATACCAACACCTTTTCTGTTCCCCAGACCTGAGCTCCTGCTGGACTTCTAGCTAGGAAACGTCTTCACTTGTTCTCTCTTACTGGGGGGTGTGGGTGTGGATGTGGTCAGAAGTGTGCCCTGCAGACTGTCCCCAGGGTCCTCTTCTCACTGGATTTGCTCCCTCTTTCTGCTGCTTTGTCCCAGATACCTTCCTATCTCCTCACACCCTGGCCCAGGTGAAGGTCTTAGGAGCCTCAACTGTGTCCGTCTGTCCTGCATGTGGGCTTCTCCACTCTGGAAGGCCTGACTCGTCCTGCCTGATGCTCCCCCGGCCGCTACTCCACTGTCCACTCGTCCCGGGGAGCCCGGTGGGCAGGTTTATGTGAACCCGCACCACCCCCACCCCCCAACCAGACTCCGATCAGCTCCTCTCCGCCCCTGAGTGTGCTCGGGGCTGCATACTTGAACCCGACACTAATCCGAGCACTCAGCCTGGAGTAACTCAGTCCTTGTCTCGCTGCGGGAGCCATGGTGCTGTGACTCACACAAAGGAACGTGAGGCCCAGAGGGATGGAGCAGCCGGCAGCCGTCCGCCCGCCCCCTGCAGCCCTAGCTCCTTGGGTAATGGATCTGATGTTGGGTAATCTGGCTCTAAGGCGCGGCGGGCGCCTGCCTGGCAGTTGAGAGGTTCAGTGACGGGCCAGCGGGAAGGAAGAGAGGAGCTGGGAATCAGGTCTGGCCAAGTGGGGGCCTCCTGAGAGCTCGGCTCCCCCCACACCTCCCTCTTCCCCGTTCTGCTCTTTCTCCTCAGATAGGCATGGCCAGGAGCCAGGATGCATGGACGTCTCCGGGGCAGCAGGGGGCTGTGTGGGGTCCCACCCCCGCTCAAAGCCCTTTGCCTATGTGAAGCCCACCAGAAGGGGGCCGCCAGCTTTCCTTGAATCCACCAGGCCCACCTCCAGAAGCCAGGGCCCACGCAGGGCGAGGAGTCAGCTGTCAGAAAGAAGCCGGAACAGGGACCCCCACTCCCAGGAGAGACCCGCACCCCTGCCGGGCAGAGATTTGCAGATGGAATTGGACGATGCCAGACGTGCAGACCCCGTGGAAGCAGAAGCCAGGCTCAGGGTGACCTTCCCTCCCACTGAGACGGCGTCCCTGCACGGCGACCAGGTGGCCCTCCCATGGCCTCCACAGCAGCCTCCTGTAGCCCTGCTTTCTGGAACATTCCAGCCTGAGATGTCTTGGCATTGGACTGCCATGTGGTCACCAGTTTTAGCCGTATTCTATTCCCACGTACAGTTCTAACCCCTGGCCAGCTGGACTCACTTCTCCACCTACACGATCCCCTGCCCGAATCTAAATGGGTGGGTTCCAGAACTCTCTTCAACCACAAAGAGCTCTGGCTCTGCCTGGCCTCCAGCAGGACATGGGTTAAATGCTGCACGGCTCCAGGTTAAATGTCATGTCTGTCCCCACTCACAGAGTGTGGCTACGGTGGGAAGGTAGCTACCCCCCCTCCCCCATTCCAGTCTGCTCCCCCTGGCCCTCTGCTGCTCTTTAAAGTTGTAATCAAAGATGCAAATGTATTTTGTTCCTTAGTGTTACCAAATAAACCAGCAGCTTCCCTCACTCAGGCTGTTGTCGTGAAGTAGCACAAACACGCATGGCTCACCCCAAGATCCAGAGGTGGCAGTGGTAGTTCTGTGGGAGACTTGCCTGTGTGAGGCCTGGGTCCACTCCAGTGCTGGCCATTAGTGTCTGCGGGGACCCACTCACTAGTTGCTTGTTCTCACTTGGACGGGGAGAGGAGGTGCTCTGGGGTCCCTTAAGGGCACAAATGACTGAAGCTCCAACCTCAAGACCTAAGTACCTTCCCAATACCACTCCTCATCCACCATTAAAGTAAGAATTTGGAGCATGCGGCCTGGTAAGGCACATATTTGCTTTGGATGTGGCTGACTCAGGTTCAATCACTAGAATCCCGCGTCTCACAAGGACTGATCTCTGCTCTGTGCACAGAGCCAGGAATAAGCCCTGAACACTGCTGGGTGTGGCCCCCAAATAAACCAGAACTTGAGGGGACACAACCCTTTGGTCTAGGGCATCTACCACTGCCGTTTTTTCACTCCTGAGATGTAAGACCCTTTCCCCACCCCCAACCCCCAGAATTTTAAAACAGACACAATAAGAGGATACAACGGGAGTGGGCTGGAGCGATGGAGTGATAGCACAGCGGTAGGGCATTTGCCTTGAGTGCAGCCGGCGCAGCCGGCCCAGCCGAGCCAAGTTCAATTCCTCCACCCTTCTCGGAGAGCCCGGCAAGCTACCCAGAGTATCTTGCCTGCACGGCAAAGCCTGGCAAGCTACCTGTGATGTATTCAATTGCCAAACACAGTAACAACAAGTCTCAAAATGGAGACATCACTGGGCCCACTCTAGCAAAATCAATGAACAACGGGAAGAGAGTGTGTGTGTGACAATGGGAGTGGAGAGTTGAATGCCAGATAAATTAGTTAATATGAATTTAATCTAGTTCTGTTTGTCTGGGGGCCACACCTGGCAGTGCTCAAGGGTTACTCCTGCCTCTAAGCCTCGAGATCACTCCTGGCGGTGCTCTGGGGACCATATGGGCTGCCGGGGATTGAACTTTTGGGGATCAAACTTAGGTTGGCTGTATGCAAGGCAAGTGCCCTACCCACTGTGCTATCATTGGCCTCAGTTAATCTAAATTTAATCTAATCCAATCGTTTTAATCTCACTTACCCGAAAAGGTATCCAGTCGAGGATAGATGATGGTATGAGTGGGGAGGGAAAGAGATTAAAGGAAACTGCAGACAGGCCTGGTTGTCTCTCTTGCACACTTCCTGAAACCTGGACGGACTGAGCAAGTAGGACTCACGTGCCCACAGTAAAGGCAGATTCAGGCAGGGCTCAGACATCAGGTGGTGACAAGGTACCAAGCACAGGAGAGGCACTCAGGCACACCTGACCACACATCAAACCCAAACTGGCAATAAAAGCTTCCTCTGCACTTGAACGGGGACACACTCCCTCACTGATCAGTGTGAGTGGACTGTGTCCTGCATGGAAAGCTTAGAGACTGCTCCTCAGTGAGGACAGTAAGGAACTCTGCAGGGAGGAATGAAAGGGGCTTGTAAGGAAGGTTCCCGAGAACCAGGAATGTGCCAGAATTAGAATCACAGGAGACATCCACATAGATCAACAAGTGGAGAATTCAGAAGGCCCTGGGTGTTATTTAAATTCTGGTTTATTGGAGATTATCTAAATTCTGAATCAGTCACAACCATGCTGAGACCACTCTCCACACATCCGGACAAGCCTCATGCATGAAGGAACCAGCAAAGGAACCCAGGCATGCGGGTCCCGGGGCTGAGATCTCCAAGCCTGCTTGGACCGGGATTGGGCCTTCTCCACCCAGATCCCCCATCTTCCAGTAGGTAGGCGTTACACCCACCAGCTGCTGCCGGTGCCAGGTTGGTCCCATCAACGGCCAAGATGCAGAGACCATAAAATCCAGCTCCCGGAAGTATGCGGCCACATTTGCAGCTGCGTGACATCTTATTATCTAGTTCTTACTCTGGAGAACCTGGCAGGCTACTGAAAGTATCCTGCCCACACGGCAAAGTCTGGCAAACTTCCCGTGTTGTACTCAATATGCCAAATACCAGTAACAATGATAGATCTCATTCTCCTAGCCCTGAAAGAGCATTGAATATGGCTCTTTTAAAATCTCAGGGCTAGGAAGGAGAGGTTACAACAGGATGATCGTGAATTGGTCTATAGACAACAAATACTCTATTTGCTTTCATTTCCCAACTATCAAGGCAAGAAAAATCTATAAAACATTTATAAACTGCCAAAAAGAAAAAAAAGAATATTAAAAGTCAACACTGTACTTTCTTACCTGTTGAAACGCTCTAGGAAGGTCATTAACCCAGTGCAAGCTGCAATATGAAAATGCATTTGTTTAATTTATATAATAAGCATAATCATCAACAGTGTATTTATACGCACAAATCTAATTCTGAATAAACTTAACCAAGTTAATTAACACAAAGTGTTAACTCTGAACCTTGAAACTGTATCACAGAATCTACTGATTGGTATTATAAAAAATAAAAAATAGAAAAAAACTAGGTTGTGTCACATTACAAAATGTGATCACTTTTTGGGGCTGGAGTGATAACACAGCCGGTATGGCATTTGCCTTTTATGCGGCCCGACCCGACCCGGGTTCCATTCCCAGCATCCCATATGGCCCCCCGAGCACAGCCAGGAGTAATTCCTGGGTGCATGAACCAGGAGTAACCCCTGGCATCTCTGGGTGTGACCCAAAAAGAAAAAAAGAAAAGAAACTGTAATCACTTTTTAACGATTCATCACAGAATATAAAGTTTACTTTCCCAGAAAAGTAACTATTATATAAAAGTATGAGCTTTACCACTAATCGGAAGAGAAAACAAAACCAGAGTATCAATTTATAATAATTCATGATATCTATTATCAAAAAGACAAGAGATAATAAATGTTGGTGAGGTTTTGGAGAAAAAGGAACCCCTGTAAATTGTTGGTGCAAATGTACATTGGTATATCAACAATGGGATACTGAAAGAAGGTTCCACAAAATATTAAAAATAAGGGCTAGAGAGTTGGATCCCCAGCACCTCAATGGTTCCCCAAACACTGCCAGGAGTGATCTCCAAGCACAGAGCTTGGAGTAAAGTCCTGAGCACTGCTGGTTTGGCCAAAACACGGCCTTCCAAAAAAAATTAGAAGCTGGGGAGATAATACAGTGAGAGGGGCACTTGCTTTGTGTGTGTGGCCCCATAATCAAAAAATGAAATGAAAATAAAATAATCATGATCTAGCAATTCCACTTTTGGGTACATATTAGAAGGAATGAAAACACTGCTTGAAAAAGCTATCTACTTAGTTTTCACAACAGCCCAAAAATGGAAACAGCCTAAGTACTGAACAAAAATGGTGATGTGGACATATGTATCTTTACATGAACATTCTGTGTGTGTGTGTGTGTGTGTGTGTGTGTGTGTGTAGATATACACACACATAATGGAATGCTATTCAACCTTGTATATACTCATCTCTATACAAAAATCTTTTTTAGAAAAGCTAAACTCAAATAACATAAGTATATGTTAACCTTTGAGTGGTAATAATTCTGCAATATGTAGATGTACTAAATCATCCCAGTATATGTCTTAAACTAACATATATCAGCAACATCTCAATAAAGCTGGGAACAATATTAAAAATCATGTCTACCCAGTATCTCTTCTAAACATAGCTATTCTGGGATCTTAACCAAAGGATACAACAAAAATATTGACAGATTACAGGGATTAAAGTGCATTGCACGTGGTCAACCCAGTTTGATACCCAGCCACAGTTCCAAGGGAAATCCTGAACAAAGCTGGGTAACACAGGTAATCCTCAAAGCTGCAGGACCCAAGGAGCATCTAATCCTTGGGCCCTTACACTGAACTTCTGACCACACTCGCCAAGAGCCATCTGAGCCTCCAGAGCCCCTCCCACAACCAATTTAAAAAGTACTCAATGACATGTTAAACAGTGTTTATCGGGGCTCCCCAGATAGTACAGCAGGTAAGGCACTTGCCTTACCTGTAGCTAACCTGGGTCTGGTCTCCAGCATCCCAATATTTTGCCTCCAGGTGTTATTTCTGAGTGCAGAGCCAGGAGTAAGCCCTGAGCACTGCTGGGTGTTGCCCTAAAACAAATGTTCATCAGTGAAATCAACCAACTAACCTATACATATATTCTAAGTCCTACATAATTTTTTTTTTTAGCAGACATAAAATTTTCCCATACAATAATTTAACTGAACTCCTGCAATAGTACAGTGAAAGAATGCCTGCCTTGGAGGCATAAAGCCAAGAGTTTAATCTCCAGCATCTGTAGAGACACACGGTGCGTGATCCTGGTATCATTGCTGTTTGTAATCCCTGGAGCCACAACAAAGTGGTACAATCTCTGGCCATGCCACAAACAATTGTGTGAGTGCCACAACTAAACTGTCTGAACCCTGATGAGCACAATTAAAAATTAGTGTGCAAGCACCACAAACAAGTATGTAAATCCTGGCTGTTCAAACAAAGGAAAGGGGAGAGATCTATGTAAGACGAGAGGAGAAACAAGGTTCTACATGGAATGTTTATGTTTTCTATTTGTATAATATGCTTTTCCTTATTTGCAAGAATAGGTTCAGGAACACTCTAATATTTTTATACCGAAGCCAGTCTATTCTTTCAATACCACCATTATTATCAGTTCCAGAATACTCAGCTACTTTGGGAAGGAAAATCCTTCTTTCTCTTTTCATGGGCCACATTGTGCTCGGGGATTACTCCTGGTTCTGTTAAGGAACCACTCCTGCTTGTATTCAAGGAACATTATGTGGGACCAAGAATCCAACTGGAGTTTGCTGCATGACAGTAAGGATCTAATCTGCTCACAGTGTCTCTCCAGTTCTATAGAAACCCTTCTATTGGAGATGAGTAAATCGAGGAATGTTAAAAAACAAATATTAAACTAGCTCCACTAAAGAACACAAAGAAGTCGTCTTATCAGTTATAAACAAAGAAAACTTGCTTGTGATATAAAACCCCACTTATTAGACTTCACTTCATCTATTCCCTTTATCTTAAAATCTTTAGCCTTTATACTTATTTATAAATCACAAATTGATCACCAACCTTAAACTGCTAACCACCAGATCAAACGTATTTTCACGGAAGGGAAGATATTCTTCATCAGCTAAAACGCTGACAGTAGGAACTTCAGTTTCTAAGGTATTTTTCTAATAATTAAAAATAAAAGTTCAAAGTTCAGAATCATATTTATATAAAATTTCAATTATTAATACACAGTTTGTTATACTTAAGTCAATGCCATATTACATGGCATTTTCTATCCTTTATTAAAGGAAATTAGAAGTTTCTCTTAAATGGTGCTGAGATCAGTCAGAAAAACTGGCTAGCTGATTGGAAAGATAAAAACAGGATACCCATCTCATACCAAAACAAATCTCTAAAGGTTGAAATTTTCGATGAAATAACCCAAAACACAAAAGTATGACATGAAAATATGGGTACTTCCACAGCAAGGCCCAGGTATTCGGGTTCCAGGACTAAAATCTCCAGGTCGCATGGAGACAGAGGACCAGGGCTGTTCTCCCCTGGTCCCTGCCCGCCCAGCAGACTGGCTGTCACGCCCAAAATTTGCTCCCAGGTGCCATCTTAGCACACCAACACTCCTGGCCCAGAGACACAGCAGCAAGTCCCAGAAGACACCACAGCGCCGGAGATCTCTCCAGGAACCATACTGAGCCAATTTCACCGGGGTAGCTCAGATGGAGCAGTGTAGTGTCCCCACCTACTCCAGATGGAATCCTGGTGACCAAGAGCTTCCACAAGCAAGGCCCAGGTATGCAGGTTCCAGAACTAAACCTCCAGGCAGCATGGAGGCAAAGGACCTGGGCCGTCTCTCCCTAGGTCCCCACTCGCCTGGCAGACTGGCTGTCACGTCCAGTTTGCCCGCCATCTTTGTGCACCAACAGCACTGGCCCAGAGACTCCTACTTGAATCCCAAAATGGATTAGTGCCATATAGAGATGTCTCTGGAACCCAACCATTTACAATCTAGAAATTTACACTTGCAATTGTGGCTGTGCAAGCTCTCATGACATTCAAAAAGAACAATGGAAAATAAATTACTGGGGCTGGAGCAATAGCACAGCAGGCAGGACGTTTGCCTTGCACTCTGCCAACCCAGGTTCAATTCCTAGCATTCCATATGGTTCCCTGAGCATCACCAGGAGTAATTCCTGAGTGCAGAGCCAGGAGTAACCCCTGAGCATCACTGGGTGTGATCCAAAACGCAAAAAAAAAAAAAAAAAAAAAAAAAAAGAGGCAAGAAAAGAAAAAAAATTATCTAGAGTCTGCCCCTGGCAGGTAGAAAATCTCAAGCAAAACATAATGCCCAACATTAGAGAGAGAGTATTGGGGAAATTGTCTGCCATAGAAGCAGGGTGAGGACTGGGATGTGGGGGTGATGGGGGGTGGATACTGGGGACACTGGTGGTGGAAAATGTGCACTGGTGGGAGAAATGGGTATTCCATCATTGTATGGCTGAATCTCAAACATGAAAGCTTTATAACTCTATCCCATGTTGATACAATTAAAAAAAAAAGTAATGTGGAGTTCATGTCCAATTCAATCAGCTTAATCAATGGCTGAATTCCTACATCATTAAAAAAAAAATGTGTGCATTGCTAGAAAAAAAACAACAAAGTAAACAAATTAAAAGGTAAAACCTAGGGGTTTGGTGTATGGTGCCACCAGCAGGTTAACCTATACCTGCAGGGCGAGTGCATCAGCAGCCTGATGGTGCCTTCAGACTTCCAGATATTCCAAAACTGTTGCTATACCTTTGACCAGACCCGAACAACTTGGGGCCAAGAATACCAGGAAAGTAAACAGCCAAAAGTTAGGTATGTGGGAGATACACCCACAAACCACCTCCAGCTCAGCTCTACAAGGTCATTTAGAATCAGAAACCAAATGTTAATAAACTACCTACCAGAGCATTTTCTGCAATGTCCGTTTGGAAAATCTTTCCAACAGCTTCCTGCAATTGAATAAAATTGATGAAATAATGCAAAAAAAACAAACAATCCAGTAACAAATGAAACCAAACTGCTAAAACTGCTAAAGTTTTAGTAAAAGAGACTTATTTTCAGCTCTATAAGGATATTTCTCTGTACAAAGACTTAAAAAATATACACTAATTTCTGAGTTAGTCTGTTGCTATGCTACAAAAAGACCTACTATGGCTTTCTTGACTTTTGTTAATTCAAAGAGTAAAGAAGGACAACAAATTCAGATACTTGAAGGAGTCTACATGGTTTCATTTTGTTTCACCTAGCTCCTTTCTTTGAAAGGGTATCCTTTTTCTTTCCCAGATTAACACCATATAGAATCCTACTTCTTCCATGATATCTTCTATTCTCCAATCCCTTCCACCTCGACTCTTTCCAGTATCTTTAATTTATTTATTTTGGTGTTTTGGGTTTTTTTTTTTTTTTAAGACCACATCTGGCTCTACTCAGGGCTTATTCCTGTCAGGCTTGGATGACCATATGGAGTAACAGAATTGAATCCAGTCAGCTGAGTACAAGGCAAGTAAGCGCCTTATCCACTGGAATATGACTTTCCAGTATTTTAAAACATTTTCAAAAGCTTCCTAATCTTGGAAAGATCATCTCATTTCCACCTGCCTTCTAACTGTTTTACTTGTAATCCAAAAGTCCCCAGTTCTTGGTTATGGATTTCCATTTGAATGTTCTACTGAAACTATTCCTAATGATCTCTATTAACCTAGTCAGCAGTAACAAGTCTGTTCTTCACTGACTTCTCTGAAAGCACAGCACAGCTGATCAGTTCCTAGAAATCTTAGCACCTTCTACTCCCATCTCCCTCTGCTGCTGAGGAAGCCAATGCTATTCACTTTACCCCTGGAATCTTCTTACAGACTTCTCCTGCCCACAACATCCAAAGGTTAGCCTATTTATAAAATCCTACCATTACCTGGCCACTACTGATTATCTAAAGATAAACTGTGAGGGCTAATGTTTAACTCCAAGCTCTGAGAAGAAAGGTGTCCTGAGTTGCTAAGTGACAATTTACAAAGAGTGAACAATTTACAATTGTAAATTACAAAGTGACAATTTATAAGTTACAATTTACAAGCTATGCCATCAACGACAGATTTCATGCTACCCATGTGTTGTGATTAAATGTACTGAGATGTTCACAGTTGGTTCTCATGAAGCAGCTCTAGCGCATCAGGGCAGAGGGTGAATTATTAGGCCAATCAGTTTATCTTTCCCTGTCTCTGCCTCCAAAATTGAAATTAAGTGACTTAGAGATTCCTGCAATTGTGAAGGGTATGCAGAATTCACAGTGCAGGCAGCAGTATGGTGATAAATGTTTGATTTAAATGTCCCCCTTACCAAGGACTCCTGTGTGATTTTCAACTTGCGCGGCAAAAGTATTCTATTATGACTGTTTTCAAGCTATCAGCACATTACAGAGGAAACAGCAGGGCAGAGATGCTAACAATTGGCTTTCATGAGTTGGTATGAGCTAGCTTCAGAACACGACTGGGTATAAGGCTGCACACACTGTGAGCATCAGAGATAGTGTCTGCAGGAAGAAAAACAGAACAGCCACCATGAGCATCTAAGCATTCTAGAGATGCTTCCAAGTCCTTTCTTTTGGACACCTCATTATACTTGTGGATATTTGAATGATATAAAGTCTGTAAGTAATCAACGCCACTGTACTAATCTGGCTTTGGTGGATTTCTGCTTTTTATAATTAAGACTTTTTATAGATGTATTTTCCATGTTGGCTTCTTATTCCCTGCATGTCTATCTCATCTCCCACCCCTAAAGGACAAGTGTGGAAGGTTCCTTTCTATATTCCTGTCCCAGAAAACTTAACCTATTCCTATATCTTCGATTGTCAACTCTACCAGAGGAGTCCAAATAGAACAGTACCTTCCAGTGACTATCCTTACTTGTCCCACTTAATCCTTTTCAAAGCATTCAGAACAGATACTACTGCACAGATTCTACAAAAACTCATAGTCTTAAGAAGCTAAGTAACTGGTTCCAAGGTGACTAATGCAGGAGCTCAGGGATCTCCAGAGCCACACTCCAGCGGTAGTTAGGGGCTACTGGGGTCTAGGTAGTGCAAAGGTTCAAACCCAGGGCAGCCTTCCTTTAGTAATTTTTCACTGTGTTCCAATACTGGGAAATTGGTGGTGAACAAAAAAGAGCATGTCCAATAAAAAAAAAAAGACAGGAATAGGGTCTAGAGAGTACAGGGGCTAAAGTACAGTGGCTAAAGCGCTTGCTGTGGTGGCAGCTAACCCAGGTTTGATCCCCGGCATCCTGTGGGGCTCCTGAGCACTCCCAGGAGTAACCCCTGAGCAGGAGAGAGAGGAAGAAGAGGAGGAGAGAGGCACCAAATAAACAAACCTACATGAGGAACCAGTAAATGCTCTGGAAATAAAGCAACCAGCTAGTAAAGAGCAGGACACTATGTTTCTCAACAGTCAGGGAAGGGATTTTTGACCAGGGTGTTGAGTAGAAACTTAACAGGGGTCAAAAGGTAAAGCAAAGATGACTTAAGAATGAGTATATGAAAAAAAAAAACAAGCACTCTATCAGTATGACCTTATATAAAATGGATTCAAAGGTAGAAAAGAACTACTGCTTTACTGCTTTTTTAATAAAGCTTACAAGGTAACACAAAACTGCTACTGGTCCTGCCTCACAT
>JAOXYA010050530.1:0-12225 GCA_028565675.1 Sorex palustris | reverse complement strand
CCTGTATCTATACAAAAAGGACATTGTATTAAAGTAAACTATTCAAAAGACATAAGGAGAGGAGAAAGGCAATATTAACTTGCAGTACAAGTTCAGTGTTCCAGAAGGATGAGACCTTACAAATTGATTGGGGAAGAGAGCACAAAGAAGTAGTTACAGACAAACAAAGTAATGGGAGTGACTCAGGAGCACTGTGATGGGTGCAACCTGACAAACCTAAGCTCCTTGTACTCCAACAGCATTGGATAGAAGTCAGGTTGGCTTCTGGGAGCTCAACTAGTGGAACTTCACATAATGGCTGCAATGAGAATCTGTGGAAGTAAATTGAGAGATTCTTTCTGGCTTGGAGCTTTAAAACTACTCCAAATTCTAATCAGAGTGGTCTGGGTGCAAAGACGGGGAAGGTAAACACAATCATGAATTCGCTGGTGGAGCTCAGTGATAGAATGCCGCTCCTGCAGGCCAGAGGCCAGGAGTGTGACCACTGGCACAGTCCTGCAGACCCAGTGCAGTTATGGTAGCAATGCAGTTCATGCAGTTCATGGTAAACATACTGAAGCTGAGTGTGTATAAGCAGCACAGTTTAAGTGCTGAGCCCCTGGACAGTATCACAACTATGTGCAAACATCGTCATAATAACAAGTAAGGGAAGAGAAGGCAAACAAAACTATTTAACTGGTAAAAAAGAAATCAATAGTATTGAATTCTCTTTGGGAAAAAGATCTTGAAGAAAGAGAAAATCTGGGACAGACAGGAGACTGCCCAATTATGGACTAAGGTCCTTACTTGTCACATGTCCTGGTAAATAAAGAGATTTTATTTATTTGGAGGAGGAGCTTTATCAAGCATTGCCCAGGGATTTGGTGGGGTGGGGGGAGGCAGAATCACTCCTAGCAATATTTAGCATGGCTGTATAGGCTGAAATGTTCACTGCTTAGACCTGAATATATGATGCTTCTGAGGCCCAAAAGAGCCATGATAGGAGCTGAGCTAAGGGCTTAAAAATCATGTGACTCAGGAATAGAACTCTGAGTCAGAGCTAAAATTAAAAAAAAAATGTTTATTATGGCACCAGAGCAATAGAACAGCGGATAGGGCCCCTCCCTTACATACCAGTGATCTAGGTAAAATCCCCAGTACATTGTACTAGTTCCCTGAACCCTAAGGAGGAGCCCTGAGCACACAACCAGAAGTAAACCTTGAGTACTACCAGATCTGGCTCCCAAAACAAAAATTAAAATGTTTCTTATCTACAAGACCATTTTCTAATCACTATGTTTAATTTCAGTCTTTAGTCTCGTGTGATATATCTCCATTAGAATAAAATACTCCCCATTAGGGCCCAAATTGATAGTTGGGAGTGGGGGAGGATTTCTGGTTCTTATAAGGTATCTCCATAAGTGTGTTGTAATTATAAATGTCCCCTAATGATGTGGATATAGTGACAGATACTGTATTACCATGTTTAGTAATGTCTGGGAGGAGATGTTCAATAAATCCAACACAAGGACTTAAATACCCCTCCTAGGTGCATTCTCATCTTGAAAAAGAATATATCTAGCTACCTTAACTGACCATCATCTATTAAAATATATAATCCCTAGTGACAGAGAGATAGGTAGTACAGGGGTCATATGTGTTCTACTCCCCTAAAGCAATCTTGTAATCATTTTAACTTTCCCCCATCCTATCCTCAGCAGCTGTCACTTCCATTCTGACAGCCAAGTTGTCTGCTGCCCAATTGCATTTTTTATTACTTAGACTTGGCTTGAAGGCTGGAAAGATATTCCAGGGTTTAAGGATATACTCACTGTGGCTGACCCAGGTTCAACCCCAGCACCACACAAATGGTTTCCTGAGCCCAACAGAAGTGACCCATGAGCACAGGTAGTTGTATCCCACACCAACAAAGAGCTGATGACTTAATTTGCATACTGATTTATTGGCATCACCATAGCCATATTTGAACCTGTTTTCTCTGCCTCAGCACCTGAATGGCAGTTACACACCCAATGTACCCTCACTGGGCCTCAGCTCACTTGCATATCTTTCATTGCAATAGCAACATTTGCAAGAAATAGAATAGCTACTCCATTGTTCCAGCTTCTCACTTCAGACTCCTGAAAGGTGCTGAGAGCTTAACACATACACATACAATACACACAAAGCACAGACACCTTTGGTTAAAAAATGTGGTGTTTGGGGTTTTCATTCCTCGCTCAAATCCTGGAGGCTTTGAAATCCCCCCACACTTCCTGAGCATAGCCTTTGAAGAATTCAATGGCAGCAATGGGGGCAAGGCCAGGAAGGAGCTTAAGACCATAAAGACAAGTCTACAGAATGAGCGAGCCCCCACTTAGTCCTTCTGAAAAGAAGAAAGGATTGCCCCCCCCCCGCCCCGCCTTGGATCTCCCTGTTGCACCTCCCTGGTTCTTTGACTGTGACTGACCAGGCTGCCAGTTCCTCTGGCCAGCATATATCTCATTTATTTTATTTATTTATTTATTTTTTTATTTTTTGCTTTTTGGGTCACACCCGGCGATGCACAGGGGTTACTCCTGGCTCATGCACTCAGGAATTACTCCTGGTGGTGCTCAGGGGACCATATGGGATGCTGGGAATCGAACTCGGGTTGACCGTGTGCAAGGCAAACGCCCTACCCGCTGGCTGTGCTATCACTCCAGCCCCAAACACTGCTTTTTAAAGGGTCGAAATTCTCCATTTCCATTCTGAAGGCGAGTTATGCGTAGAGGAGACGTGTTGAATCTGACACTGTGACTGGCAGGCCAGGTCCATGGAAGTTTGACTGAATAACAGAACTGCTGATTTTCTTTCAGGTTTATGGTCACGGTTTAAAAAGAAATGTTTGCGGCTCTGCAGGAGGATGCCTATTATTGGTCGAAAGGTGAGTGGTGTCTGCCTCCCCTCCTCCATCACGGTGGGACCCCTTTCTTCTTGGCACAGGGCAGTGTCTGGACACATGAGGTGGTAGGCACTGGAGAGTGGGCGAATGGTGGGGCATGTGCCTCACGGCCGAGGCCCCGTGTTCACTCCCCGGCACCCACTGCTGGTCCCGAGCTCTGTAAGGGGGCAGATCACAGAGCCATGAGGTTTGCACCTCCAGGCTGCACAGCCCGGGGGATGCCCCCTTTGAACACGGGAGCAGGCCCAAACAAGCAAACAGGAGCTCCTGCAGAGTACTGCTGGTGTTATCCAGTGGTCACGGCCAGGGGTGCTGCTGAAGCTTTTGCAATGCACAGGAGAAGCCGCCCAGACAGAGCCAGCTGGCATCGAAGGTCAGGAGTGTTGAGGCCGTTGAATGTGGCTCAACCCTTTCTCCCATTTCCTTGACCAAAGGAGGGAAGAGACATCTGTCACGAAGAGTTTGCCATGAGGAAACCCCACCAAAGTGACAGACCGAGTGCCTTGGAGCAGTCTTCGACAGGACTAGATTTAGACAAGCCATCATTCATTTGTTTCAGCGCCTGTTTGCTAATGCCTGGATCCTGAGCACATGAAACCCCCAGTAGATGCCGAGCCGAAGGATGTTTTTCGTCAACAAACTTCTCTGGCACGTCACTTTGTCCTGAGTCAGAGGAGGACTTAATCTAGTGTTGACCTTCCCGGGGCTGGGTATATTTGTGGCTTTAGATTTGGGCTTGGCAAAGGGACATGAGGACTTTGCAGCCGAATCTTATGTAAAAGCATTAGCCTGGCTGTGTTTCGTAGGGCTTCTTGACAGACACCAGCAGGGGGTCAGATTCAGGCTGGCCTGTGGGCTCCAAGCTTAGAAATGTCGATAACAGACTCTTTCCTTGCCCTTTGTACCTGTCTCTCTGGCATATTCCTGCATCCTTCCCACCCCTACCGAGCTGACAGTAAGTCACCTCTTCACCCCTCCCACTGGCTTCTTATCATTCTGGAAGATAAACAGGGCAAGAAGCAGAGCCTTGCAGAGGCTCCTGAAGCATCCTTGTCCTCTCCTCCTCTGAACTTTGCCCAGCTGTCTGCCTTCGAGCTATCTTTTACTTCTGCCTTCCATTTCCACCCCTTCCAGGCTAAGCCCCCAGAGGTATTAGCTTTGGCCAGAACTCTGTTCTCATATCTCCCCGTCTTCAGGTGCCTTTCCTGGGGAGAGTGGAGTACTGTGGGGGTGGGGAAGGGAATAGGAGCAGTTATTTGCTCTCCAAACTAGATTCATCCTTTTGAGTTAAGTCTGTTTTACTGCTTTAGTCTTTGTAGTAAGCAGAGGGGAGGAGCAAGGGATGGACTAAAATACCAAGGATGACAGTTCCTGCTTATTTCTTGATTCTCCACCCCCCCCCCCACACCCGTGGCTCAAGCCAAGCTCAGCCTCTGGGGACCCTGTCCCTGCAGTGCGAGATCTGTGGGCCTGCTGGTTCCATTCCGGAGCCTGAT
The DNA here is from genome assembly GCA_028565675.1 of Sorex palustris. Taxonomy (NCBI): domain Eukaryota; kingdom Metazoa; phylum Chordata; class Mammalia; order Eulipotyphla; family Soricidae; genus Sorex; species Sorex palustris. The sequence continues at coordinate 7,806 of JAOXYA010050530.1, read as the reverse complement.
AACTGGAGCTGGCCTGTGCTGTCCGCTGTCCTGTGGTGCTGAGGGCCGCCCAGACCATCTCCCCCCCCCCACCTTTGGGTCACACCTGACCATGTTCAGGCAGGGCTTACTCCTGGATCTGCACTCAGGAATTACTCCTGGAAGTGCTCTGGAGACCCTATGGGATGCCAGCAATTGAACCCGGGTCGGCTGCATGCAAGGCAAACGCCCTATCCACTGTGCTATAGCTCCCGCCCCACCAGGGCCATCTTTTTTTTTTAATTTTTAAATTTTATTTTTATAAGGTTGTTCATTGATTACATTCAGTATTTCAACACCAATCCCACCACCATTATTTTGAAGTTTCCCACCACCACTCAAGCCTGACCCACAGGCAGATGCTAGATAATTTATTTTGTATTGCTTGTTATAAATAGTATAAAATATCTGTAATGGTCTGTGTCACAATTCAAAAAATAAGCAAAAAAATGAAAAAAAGTATGAGATGTCATGTGGCCGCTTTTGTGGCTGCTCACTCCTGGAATTCTAAATATTTAAACAACTGGGGTCTAGAGGTATCCCTGCATCAAGCTGCTGGGTTCTGAGATTCATTGATGAGTCTCTGGATCATGGCCCTTAATGTGCTAAATGGCGCCCAGAGGCAGTTTGTGGGCGTGACAGCCAGGACCCCAGAAGAGCAGGAAGATGGGAAGGGACGTCCCAGTCCCGACCCCTTGAGGCCTGACCCCTTTCAGTCACTGGTCCCACATACCTGGGTTTTAAGGGGATTTATTCTCTTGCATGGGGGGGGGGCAGGGCGAGCATGTGAAGATCAGCTGTGAGGGGGACATCTATTGGGTTCTGGAGGCTTGTGGCTGCCAGGGTTCATCTGGGGCAGGCAGAGAGAGGATGCCTGTTCCCTTCCGAAAGGCCCCCACCACGGCCATCTTGACGGTGCTTGTTCAGGGCCTCTTAAGGCCATGGCTCCAGTGCTGAGGCCTGTGGTCCCAGGTTCAGACTTGTTTGTGCAGGCCATGTAGCCCTAGTTGCAGGGCTCTCCCCGGTCTTGGGACCTAGTCTGATTTTGATAAAAGAACAGAATTAAACGTTCGTTCAACATTGAAAGTTTATTTTGAAGGACACTTTGAGGCCTGTGTGTATAGTGTGTTCCATTCATTGACTGATTCTCCTTGTTAACGTTTAATGAGGGACTGGAGCGATAGTCCAGCAAGTAAGGTGCTTGCTTTATACGCTGCTGACCTGGGTTGGGTCCCCAGCACCCCATGTAGTCCCCCGAGTCCTGCCAGGAGTGATGCCTGAGTTTGGAGCCAGAAGTCATCCCTGAGCACTGTTGGGTGAGGCCTGAAAACCAGACATGTTTATCTGGCACCAGTAGGCCGGGCACTGTACTGAGTGCTGGGGCTTAGTGATGAGCACCACTAAATTCTCCCTGGGTGAAATTAAGGGGAAAGATGACATCAAATAAATATGTAAGGAGAACATTTTGAAATCAGTACTGTGAAGAAACAGAAGTTGGGTAATAGAATAAAGATTCTGAGGCAAGAATTGGCGGGTGGAAAGTATTGTGCTCTTGATACTATTTTTGTAACAGCACTCGGGTCTGTGGATGGAAACTCAGCAGTCACTGTGCTTAGCCATTCCATTGTCCCCGCTCACGCAGCAAAGGTTTCTTGGTTTTGGAATCACACCCTGCCGTGCTGTGGATTTACTCCTGCCTCTGTCCCCAGGGATCAATCCTAGTGGAATCCCGGGTGACAAAATGGGGTGCCAGGGATCGAACTTGGGATATACCCTACCCGCTGTACTATCTCTCAGAGCCCAAAGTGTAGTTCTTTATTTATAACTTGAAAAACACCTGCCCCCAGCCTACCCACCACCGCCCAAGTGACCCTTCCTACATGCCACTGTTTGGCTGTTACAGAATGGGTTACAGGTGCTCCCTGTGGAAGGGCCATGTGCAAGGGACACTCTTGGATTGTCGCATCCACAGCTAGAGGGAAGAAATCAGTGTGTAAGGCGGCATGCATAGAAGCTTGGCCTTGCAATGTTTTCGTTTGTTTGTTTGTTGGGTCACCCCTGATGGTTTGGCTCAGGGGTTTCTCCCGGCTCTGCACCCAGGAATTCCTGGCGGTGCTTGGGGGACCATATGGGATGCCGGGAAGCGAACCCAGGTCGGCCGTGTGCAAGGCAAACACCCTCGCCACTGCACCATCACTCTGGCCCCACCTTGGCCTTTTGTACTGCTGAAATGGTAGCACCAGAGCACACGCCGTTGTGGCACGTGCCGCTCTGCCATCCTGCCATTCTTGAGCCTCCCATCACGAGTTGCTGGTTCCGTCCCCTGGCCTCTGCCCTTTGCCCTACCACAGCACTCTTTTATTTTTTCATTTTATGTCTCTACTGCTAAGGAGAAGCTTCATGAGACCTGGAGATTTTGCCCCTGGTGCCCCCTGGAATGAAATTTTCACTCCCTCCATGTCAGCACCCACAGTGATACCTCACCTGAGCTGAGTGAGTGAGTGAGTGCATTAAAATGTCCCTACGCTGGGAACGGATGGAGAGAAGTGGCCAGAAGTGATCAGTTAGATAGCAGAAAGGGTGCTAGCGCCTCCCAGCACACTGAAGGATCAGAAGTGCTATGTGGGGAGAGAGTGCAGTGGTAAGGATGCGCTCCCGGCACGCACCCTTGGGTTTGTGACCCCCACACCCGTGGTCTCCTGAGCTTTGTTGGGTATAGTCAGGAAGCCCCCAGCACCGCCCGGTGGCCTCAGCAGCCTCAGGATCCTGCAGGGAACCACTGACCCAGTTTACCGAGGAGGCCCAGAGGAACCCAGGACCCCCTCCTGGACTCTGTGTGGAGCCACCCCATCCCCAAACAAACAGACAAACAGTGCTTTTGACTTTCTGAGGAGATAAAATACAATTTTGGTTTTGTTCTGACTGGGACCCACCTTGGCACCTCACACCTACCAGGCAAGCATGCATCAGACGCCTTCTTCACTGCTGGGCTCCGTACCCAGCTCTCCCTGCCATCTTTCCAGAAACCCTCCAGTGTTACCTGCACGATTGTGGGGAGTCCCTCGGCCTCCCAGAGACCTCCCGGTGCACAAGGACCAGAATCTCTAACCTGCTGACCACTCCCTTTCTGGCTGCAATTCACGCTGTCTGTCTGTCCTTTGTTTCTTTAGCATACACAGTGTATTGGCAGGGCCGGCGCAAAGTCCAGGTACTGCCCTCAGAGAGGCGCTGATGCCAGCAAACACTGAACCGAGCCAAGCAGTGGCTGTACCAACTGGGCAGAGGAGACGGTGGGAGAGACTGTGCATCTTTGGCCTTCAGGGAGAAAGCAGATGGGCTGGAGTGATAGCACAGTGGGTAGGGTGCCAGCCTTGCATGCAGCTGACTCGGGTTCAGTCCCCAGCATCACATTCCCCCAAGCATCGCCAGGAGCAGTTCCTAAGGACAGAGCCTGGAGTGAGCCCTGAGCATTGCCAAGTGTGGCCCCAAACAAAACACAAGCAGACAACCAGAGAGAAAGCGGACTTTCCAGAAGTCTCAGGCAGCCCGGGTCCACCCCTGGGATCATCCCAGGGACCATCCCAGGGACCACCCCAAGGACCACCCCAGGGTCCACCCCAGGGTCTGTCCCAGATTCCACCCCAGGCTCCACCCCAGGGTCTGTCCCTGACATCGCATGTTCCCCCAGGCACTGCTCCAGGAGTACCTTTTGGGTACTGCTGGGTGTGGCCCCCAAACAAGCAAACAACAATTAAGACTTCTGAGAAAAGGTTGCACCTGTCAGAAGACAGCTGAACTGTCAGAATGTCACATCTCTATTTTTCAGCCTTTTCTGGGGGGGGTGCGGGATTCCTACCGGCAGATTTCAGGGGCCCGTACCGTCCCTGCAGTGCTTGGAGGCCATCGCCAGAGCTTTGTCTGGCAGTGCTCAGGGCCCCATGGAGCCAGGGAGGGGGGCCTGCGCCTTGCGTATATAAGGGGCAGACATCCTCGGCCCACCCTGTCTAAGGAACTGTCACCCTCACCGCTCAGCTCTGCTTCTGCTCTCTGCCGTCTTCTTGCCTGTCCTCACCTTTGTCTTTTTCACCTTCACAGATCCAGGAGAAGGTGAACAAGGCCAAGGATGACATTAACAAGAACATGTCCTTCCTGAAAGTGGACCGAGAGTATGTGAAGGCTCTCCCCACGCAGGGCCTGAGCCCGACCGCCGTGCTGGAGAAACTCAAGGAGTACAGTTCCAAGGGTACGATGCACGCTTGGCGCGCGCCCACTATCTCAGGGGCTTCTCGGAACTTTGCCTAGGAACTATTGGCAGTGTTAAGTGAGGACCTGGTGTGATCATGGTAGTATTTACCTGAAAGGATGACTTTATGATACCTGGATATTGTTAGGTGCTTAGCCAATGTCAACAGTAATTCTGACACAAATACATATTAAGATGTCAAGAAAACACATTCTTAAAAGTAAGCATTTTGGAGATTATCATGCCGAGTGAAATGAGTCAGGGAGAGGAACAGACTCCGAATAATCGGTCTCGTGTGTGGGATATAAAGAAATGCAACCCCAGCGTAACTGAGGTCCAAAGGCAGCAGAAACAGCAGGAGAGAGAACTTGTCCTTAGGAGGAGCTTGAGCAGGGCCTGGGGAGGTCTGGGGGCTGGGAGGGGGACATGTCAGGGAAGGGACCTTTTCGACGCGCAGTGAAGGAAGAGGGAAGTGGTCACTGTGGACCAGGACTAGGCACTGAAAGGAGGTACAGCGAGGTGCAGGATACCCTCTCAGTAACAGTCTTGTAAAGCACAGAGTGTAAAGGGGGTGGGGGCGGGGAGAGGGAAAAGAACAGTGTCTGCCATAGAGGCAGGCTGGGGGCCTCAGGCTAAACTGTGGCATCGATGGTGGGTAACGGACACTGGTGAAGAGATGGTGTTAGGACGTTGTATGCCTGAAACTCCATCATGAGGAACTTTGTAACTCATGTAATTCAATTTAAAAAAGGTCAGCGTTTCCATTTAACATGATTTTAGTACTGTAGAAAATGTACAGATAGAATTCTGAGATTTTGCCAGCTTGGCCAGCTTCTTCCAATGTTCACATCTGAAATAAACTTGATGCCTTGGCCAAAACTGAAAAATTAACGTTGGTATAATCTTTTTAGCTGAATTATAAGTTTTCCTTCCTGTTTCACTAATTTTTTCACTCATGTCCCTTCCCCCGTCCCCTCCTAAGATCCAATCTAGGGTCACTGTCACTGTCACCGTCCTCCCGTTGTTCATCGATTTGCTCGAGTGGGCCCAGTAACGTCTCCATTGTGAGACTTGTTGTTACTGTGTTTGGCATATCGAATATGTCATGAGTAGCTTGCCAGGCTCTCCGAGAGGGGTGCAGGAATCAAACCCGGGTCTGCCAATCTAGGGCACTACAGTGCATTTCAACAAGTTCCTAAAGTATCTATAATTGACTGTTTAGCTTTTTATGTTGGGTGCTACCAAATTAGGTATGGCCCAGGATTTATGATGCTCAGAGCAGGAATGAGTGCTCTGAGATGCATCAAGTCAAGACCGCTTGGTTCCGAAGTCCAGTTGCCGTCTTTGTCCATCTTTCTCTCCCATTTTTAAGTCACTGCCCGTTGTCATACTCTGTAGCACCAAAGAACAGGAAATGAAACCAGAAACCATGCTTCCTGTTTTTGAAAAGTTGGCAAGCAGTGCTCTGAAGACATCCTTGGTATAGACTAGCTGCTTCTAAGGGAAGGGACAGAGCAAATGGGCCACAAGTCAGAGCTGAGGTTGGGTGAGAAGGAAGGATTTGCCTGATATTTGCAACCGCAGCCTCTGCTTCCTTGCTGGAGCTGAAGATCTTTACTTTTATAGAGCCCAGGGGTACACTTCCTAGAGTGGTTTTTAGGTGGAGTGTTTCTGTAATAGCGTTGTCACTGTCCACCCCAAATCGGACAGTCATGTCACAGAAGGATCCAAGATACCCACCTCACCAAATTTATTAGGATAATTTAGAATGTAGACGGAAAGTGGAAAACTAAACCTTATATTCTGGTCAGGAATGATTTTCTTTGAGTTTGTTGTCATTGGTTCGATTTGGTTTGGGGCTACACCCAGCCATGCTCCTGGCTTACTCCTGGATCTGTGCTCAGGGCTCACTCCTGGCAATACTCAGGGGACCAAATGCAGTGCCAGGCATCCAACTGGGATCAGCTGCGTTCAAGGTAGCCCTTATCCCTGGACTGACCCACAGTTCCCTTTGAGTTTATCCCAATGTTGTGCGTGTTCCTGAAGCTGCTCGCTTTAGCATAGGTGGCTGGAAGCAGGTGGCTAATTTTCTCTGTGATTCCAGGCTCACCGGAAGGAGGGGCCCTCGGGCCGGGGTTTCTCAGTGAGTTTTGTCTGGTCATGGATATGGTTTCTTGGCACCTTCTCTGATAATCGCATACTGAAATGGCACACTTTGATTTTTTTTTTCTGCTAAGTCTGCTCATAATAGTCCCCACGCTTCCCACGATGAGGTAGGAAGAGACAGGAGAGAGCTTTAGTCAGAAAGGACCAGTAGAGGCAAGGAGAGAGCAGAAAATGACTCTGATCAACAGGAATGTTTCTGCTGAAAGAAGGCAGTCGGTGGGGGTGGAGAGATAGTGCAGCAGGTAGGGCGTTTGCCTTGCACGCAGATGACCCAGGTTCGGTTCCCGGCATCCCATATGGTTCCCCGAGCACTGCCAGGAGTAATTCCTGAGTGCAGAGCCAGGAGTAACCCCTGTGCGATGCCGAGTGTGACCCGAAAAGCAAAATTTAAAAAAAATGCAGTCAGGGATGAAGATGTTATTACTGGGTTCGAGTCTATTCTCTTTCTCACATTGTTGCTGTTTATAGGAATTGAAGAGACTTCGCTCTGATCGTTTTTTTTTAATTCTTTCTTAATTCGATACAAAAAATATCCTTTCAAAAATAATTCTTTTTCATTCTCAGGGAGGTTTCTTCCTGTTCTTGAGAACCTGTATCCCAGAGGCTCCTACTTACTGACCCACTGATCTCGACTTTCTCTGCAGATGCCTTTTGGCAAGAAGGGCGCGCCTCGGGGGCAGTGTACAATGGGGAGGAGAAGCTGACGGAACTCCTGGTGAAGGTGAGGGGCTGTGGGCTCTGCCAGCTCGGGGACCCCGTGTTCACGGCAGCCTTTTGCAGCTGCTCGAATGTCACCGTTAAAAATAAAGACGTCTAGAAAGTTTCCCACACATAGATGCAAATGTACAAGATCACAAAAAACGTTTTTGTCTTTGAGATTAGTGACATCGATGTCACTACCTGTGCGGAAGGTGGATTGCCAGGGAGGAGAGTCCCAGCATTTGAGATTAATGAGAAGATGATTTGTTTCGTAAGAAGAGGCAAGGAATTGGAAACTCGGTTTTAATTCCTAGTACTTCCTATCTCAAATAATCTGAATCTAAGCAGTACAAGCAACAATCACACTTAATGAATAAATTCTGCTGCTGCTGCTACTCCTTCCTTGTCTTCCTCTTCGTCCTCGTCTTCCTCTTCCTTTTCTCCCTCCTCCTCCCCCTCCCTTCCATATCAGATTTATTTTCTGCACTGTCAGATACAATTACCAGGGGGCTGATGGTCTCTCTGGTCTTCAAACTTGGAACCTGCTCCTCCCTCACTGTTGGAATACAAGAAGCTTAGGTTTATCTGGTTACACCCATCAACCTGGTTACACCCATCACAGTGCTCCTGAGGCACTTCCACTGCATTGTGTTTATCTGTAAACAGTCTTCCCTATGCTC
>JAOXYA010050523.1:0-12225 GCA_028565675.1 Sorex palustris | reverse complement strand
CAGGGGACCATATGGGATGCTGGGAATCGAACCCGGGTTGGCCGCATGCAAGGCAAACGCCCTACCCTCTGTGCTATTACTCCAGCCCCCAGGAATCACTTTTGAAGGGCCTTGGAGGACCACCTGCAGTGCTGGGGACCATCTGTCTCTCTGGCCGTGTTATCGATACTTTGAAAGGGTAGAAAAGACGAAAAACATCCTGGTACTGTCTGAGGGAAACTTCCAGGAGATGAATGAAAGGCCTGGAGACCCGCTGGGCCCTGGGTGTTATTAAACCACACTCAGGGGGAACCAGGCGGGCCCTGACTCAAGGGCGTCCCCTGGTGGCCAGCTATAAAAATATTGAGCGTTTTCTGTCATTTACTGGGACCCGTGTTGAGGTGTCACTCCTAGTTGTTCAGAGGTGGGATGCATGGAGAAGCCAGCTTGGGGGGCAGGGAGAACTGGGGAATTGGGAGGAAGCAAAACCAGCTGAATCCCTCACACTGTGTGACCTGGAGCATGTCCCAGTCTGCACATTCACTTCTATTTACTGTTGTTTGAGGACCACACCTGGCGGGCCTCAGGGCGGGCCCTGGCTCTGTGGTCAGGAATTACTCCTGGCTCAGTGCTCAGGAGTCACACCTGGTGGGGTTCAGGGCTTACTCCTGGCTCTGTGCTCAGAAGTCAGTCTTGGTGGGGCTCAGGGCTTACTCCTGGCTCTGCGCTCAGGAATCACTCCTGCTAGGGCTCAGGGGAACATACGCAGTGCCATGAATCGGACCCAGGAGGGTTGTGTGCAAGGCAAGTGCCCTCCCTGCTGTACTATATTACTCTGGCTTGGCTCAGAGGTTCCCAACATTCAGGCCTCCCTGGGCCCTGGGAGGTGGCCCTGAGCACTGCCGGGTGCCACCGACACAAAGTATGAGTTATCTCTGAGCACCACACAGTGTGCCCCCTTTCCCCAGGAAAAAAAAATAGAAGAAAAAAAAGGCACAAGTGAGTCCAGGGCTGGTGAGGGCAGTCAATTATAGTGGTCCTGGGGCTGGAGGGGGGAGGGGGAAGGCCCAGGTGCTCTCCAGTGCTCACTGAGTCTCCTGCTCCCTCCTTGGGAACCCGCCTGGTCCTGGGGTGCTGTGGCCAGGGAGGGTCAGCGCCTGTGCATGTGGCCGTTGGGCCCTGCTATGGGCCCCTGGCTGCCACCCAGGCCCCACACAGGCCATTTCCGCCCCGGAGCTCCCTGCGGTCTGGGGGGGGGGCGCGGGGGGCGCCCAGGGCTGTCCCCAGAGGGCTTGGGGGCCCTGAGCTCCCAGAGAGTCTGTGACTGGGCTCACCCCCGCCCCCACCAGTGGCCTCAGCCCCCGTCTTATCAGGAAGGATCTTTCCTGAGCTTCTCCCCACCCTGCCCTACTTCCTCTCTCACCCTCCTCCTCTCCCTCCCCACACCCAAAGGGGTGCTGGGGATCACTACCGTTGGGGGCTCTCTGTGAACCTCCCAGCCCCTGCCCCTCCTGCTGCGGGGGGGGGGGCAGCTCCCCTTAGAGGGGGTTCTAGGAGTTCCTGATCCAGTTGGAGCGCCAGCCGGGCAGGGTCAGAGGAAGGATTGTTCTGGAATGGTGGGTGGTGGCCAGCGGGGAGAAGCAGGGCGGGGCAGAGAGAAAGGGCAGAGGAGACGCCCGCACTTGCCTGACCTGGATTTCCTGAGCACCCCGGAGCGGCTATTGAGTACCCCTGTGTACCTCCCCCACCCCCCAAAAATCTCATCCTGGGAAAAAAAACACCAAGAAGCAGAAGGGGAGGGTGGGCTAGGGAGGAAGAGCGTGTTCCTCTCTTGGACTTGGGGTTGGGGGAGGCAGTGCCTGGGCTTATTCCCAGCTCATTGCTCCTAGAGTCTTGGGGTGCTGGGGACCCAACCTGGGTCTCCCACAGACGAACCTTGCCCATCAGTCCGCAGGGCTATTTTGGGGGCTCCCTTTGCTTGAACTTCCTACTGCTCAGGCAGAGGTGGTGGAGAGTGGGGAGAAAGCAGCAGAAATGGACATCCACACACTGGGCTAGCTGGGCCGGGCGTGGCTCAGCGGCAGAGCAAGCGTCTTGCATGCATGAGGTTCTTGGTTCAATCCCCAGTGCTGCCAAAGCAGGACAGGGCAAGAGTTCTTCCAGCTTTGTTTCTGTTTGGGGGTCACACCTGGTAGTGCTGAGGGCTTAGTATTAGCGTGATGTTCAGTTGCTCAGGGACCACTTCTGACGGTGCTTGGGGGACCATATGAGGTACGGGGGATCAATTGCTTTAAGCCCTGAACTACTTCTCTGGTCCTGGAAGTTCTAGGGTTTTTTGTTTTTGTTTTTGTTTTTTAATTTCCCAGAGAATGCTCCGTTGTTTTGGCCTTGTTCGCTTTGGCATATGGGGCTGCTGAACCCCTGGAATGAGTGACGATTCTTATAAAATGACGCGTGTCTGAGAAGCCATTGTACCAGTAAAGAGGAGTAAAATACCTTCTTTTCCTGTCTATTTTGTTTTTGGCTGTTGTTTACTTGTTGTTGGGGGCCACCCAGAAGTGCTCAGGGATCACTTCTGGTGTGAGGTCCCACGGGCCCTGTGGGGTGTCGAGGATCGAACCTGGGTCCGACACATGCAAGGCAGACGCCTTCCACATCTTATCTTTCCGGCCCCTCTTCTGTATTTTAGTGGGAGCTCTGTTGAATACTGTTCCCTTAGCTCTAGTGCATGGATTACCGAGTGGCCTCCGTGAACTCTACCTGCGCTGATTCACCTGCAAGGCCTCCCCTGTGCCCCCTGCCTCTAGCCACTCCAACTGGCCCTGGGCCCATGGAATAAACTCTCCTGGCCTCAGGCAGGCTGGACCTTGTGCTGTGTCCGCGGCCTCCTCTGTGGATGACACCCGCCCCCCCCCCCCCCCCCCGCGGCCTCTTTGCCAGAGCAGGCACTGGCTCCCGGGATACTGGTGGGGAAAACTCTGGGGAGGGGGAGAGGGGCTGGGAACTCTGGGGCTGGGAGAGGGGCTTGAGGTGGGGGGTCTTTGGCCAGAGCTTGGAGCAGGAGGAGGAGGAAGAGGAGGAAGAGGAGGAGGAGGAGGAGGAGGAGGAGGAGGAGGAGGAAGAGGAGGAGGAAGAGGAGGAGGAGGAGGAGGAGGAGGGTGGCAGGGCTCTGGAGAGAGGCTCTGACTTGGCCCGGACATGTGGAGCTACTGGGCCAGGAGGTCCCCTAGGGCCACACAGCGGATAGTCTGGGTGGGTACCTGTCTGCCAGGCCCCCTGGAGAGTCTCCTCTGCACTCCCCACGCCCCCTCTCTCGGCTGAGTGGGCAGAAAGCCAAGGCTGGTCATGTGCCTTGTTCTCGGCATCGCTGGGCCCAGAATGTCCACTTGGGCGGAACCAGGAGGAGGGAGTGAGTCCACGGTTTTGAGAACAAGGGGTCTTAACGGAACACAGGCTCAGAGGGAGCCTGCAGGTGACCTGATTACTAAGACCATGCAGGAGGAAGATGGAAACTTCTAGAACCCGGAAGGGGTGGTTGGTTACAAGTAACCCAGACTGGGACTTGGCTTGTATGTGGGAGGCCAAGTCGGGTGCCACCACACACACACACACACACACACACACACACACACGCACACACGCGCGCGCGTGCACAGAAACACATATACACATGCGTTCGCACGCAAACACGTGCTCGCACACACACACACACGTATGCATGCGCGCACACACACACACATATGCACGCTCATGAGCGGGATGCCTTGTGCCAACCTGCCCTGGCGCCCAGGGAGCTCCGAGTCGGCGTCCCCCCTCCCCGTGCTGTGCTCAACACCTCCCAAAGCCAGGCAGGGAACAAAGCCGACCCAAGCATCCACACCCGCAGATAATGGAGATAATGAATGTCCGACTCCCAGCCCTTCAGCGCGGCAACCCCCGGGGCCCGACCAGGAAATTTACAGCCTGAGATCGATTCTGCAGGCCCGGCCTCCTCCCGACTCCCCGGCACACACAGTCTGGGGCTCCAAGCAAGCCTGTGCCCACAGGCCTCTCTCAGCTCTCAACGCAGGGGGGCGGGCTGACCTGTGAGGACCACCCCAGTCCATATGGAAGGAGGAAGAGGGAGGGCTGGGTTAGGGACCCCCTCTCCCCACCCCCCATCTGCTTTTGCTGAATGTCTAATTATAAAAGCGATTCATACTCATTGTAAAATTCAGGAGCTGCAGAAAGGTAAAAAGGAGAAATGAAAATCATCCGTCATCCCACAGCCCAGGGCGCCTCTCCAGGGCTGGTCTGAGCGTTGCTCTGCCGCTCCTTCTCCTCTGAGGATCGTACCTGTCTGGGCGCTGTTGCTCCAAGCGTCACCCCTTGCCTGCGTTACATTGTTCTGTGAACACTTTCCAGCGGCAGGCGCTTTACAGTTATGTAAGGGCTATATAATATGCTATTAATAATTGATTTAACCATGCTCCTATTTTTTTCATTCTCCTATTTTGACTCTCACACTTTTTTTTTTTATTTTAACCAAGGGAATTTGGCAATTTAAAAATTTCTATTTAAAAATAGAAATCCAGAGGTTGCAGTGAGAGTACGGTGGGTAGGGCACTTGTCTGGCATGGGGCTGACCCGGGTTCGATCTCCAACATCCCATATTACCCCCCCCCCCAACACCACCAGGAATGACTCCTGACTGCAGAGACTGGAGTAACCCTCCTGAACATTGCTGGGTGTGGCTCCAAAACAAACAAAAGAAAAAAATAGGATAGCAATCCAGAGCTGGAGAGAGCTCAGAGGGCTGCCGGACATGCTTTGCATGGGACAAACCCAGGTTCGATCCCCAGCACTGCCAAGAGCAACCCCCAAATTCTAACCTAGGAGTAGCCCCTGACCACTGCTGGGTGTATCCCCCAAAATGTTCAAAAATATTTTTTTGTTTGTTTCGGGGCTATGCCTGGTTGTGCTCAGGACTTCCTCCTGGCTCTGAGCTTAGGGATCACTTCTGGCGGTGCTCAGAGGACCCTATGGGGTGCCAGGGATTGAACTCGGGTTGGCTATACGCAAGGCAAGCACCTTACCTGCTGTACTACCACTCTGGCCCGCAAAATAAATAAAAATAGAGACCCAGCATTTGGCCACAGAGACGCAGCGCTTCTGGGGTTTCCTGCCTACCTAGATACACTGAAAAAGACCCTCAGTTTGACCTCTTGGGTGATGACAAAGGATGAACACCTTGAGAACCAAAACCCAGAAACTTCCGCCTGTACCAAGGAGGCAAGGAGAGCTCTTCCCTTCATGCCCACAGCCTGTGCTGTGCCACGGGGCATCAGGGCACAGCCTGGAGGGCATCCTGGGGTGTAAGATGACATGGGGAGGGGATGTCACAGTCCCCAGCTGCCCTCTGCCTGGGCCCTGGGTCGAGGGTAGGGACTGGGCAAGCCCTTTCCACACTCTCTCATGAATCAGCTTCGACCGCTACTGACCTGCCCTCTCTGAGCTGGCCAGTATCGATCAGGCCACACATGAGGCCAGTGCAGCTGCCGCCGTGGGAAGCAGAGGCCCAGGCACCCCTGAACTGGCAGTGCTCTGGGTAGCCAGCAGCCCCTCAGGTGCCCTCAATCTCGGTCCCGGGGGTCCCCCAGCACGGCTGGACTGATGACTCTAGATCCCTTGGGGCTTTTTGTTTTTTGTTTCTTTGTTTTCGCTAAGCCCAGCGATGCTCAGGGCTTACTCCTGGCTCTGTGCTCAGGGATCCCTCCTGGCGGTGCTCAGAGGGACCGTCTGGGATTTTGGGGATCGAACCTGTGTCAACTGCATGTAAGGCAGGAGCCCTCCCCGCTGCACTGTTATTGTTGCTTCTCTAGACTTTGGAGCTTTGGAACTCGGGCTCCCTGGCGCTCTGACTTGGTTTCTCCTGAACCCTTGCCTCACCCTTTCCTGCTCAGCTATTGGCGCGCCGGGAAGCTGGGATCTTGCTGCAAGACTCCCATCCGCCTTTTGTTGTTGTTGTTGTTGTTGTTGCTTTTTGGGTCACACCCCGCGATGCACAGGGCTGACTCCTGGCTCTGCACTCAGGAATTACCCCTGGTGGTGCTCGGGGAACCATATGGGATGCTGGGAATCGAACCCGGGTTGGCCACATGCAAGGCAAAAGCCCTACCTGCTGTGCTATTGCTTTAGCCCCCTCCCATCTGTCTCAACATTGCCGTGGGCTTGGGGGGGGGCTTCTGAGCTGGGACAAGGCTGTCCCTCCTCTCCCAGGTGGCCTTGGTCACCTCAACGCCCAGTAAATGCTACAGACCCGGACAAGAAGCAGGCCTCCACCTGCCTCAGTCCCCTTTTAGCTCCTCAGTGTCCTGGGGCGGGGGGTGGCAGGAGCTGTGGGAACACAGGGGGGTGGGGGGAAGGAGTCCAGCACGGGGACAGAGCTGGAAGGGGAAGGACACAGGAGAGCACTAAGTCTGGCCCCAAGCCAGCTACCAGGGCTCAGCTGCCCCCTTTCCCTACCACCACACACCCTGTCCCTCTCTGACTGGTCCCATATTGTCCCCTTGGTTGAAATTAACCACCAGGCTTCCCGGCTGTGTGACTCTGGGTGGTTACTAAACCTCTCTGAACCTCATTGCCACATGTGCTAAATACCGACATGGGGGGTGTGACGAGGAGGCTGTGGAGACTGTGCCTTGCATGTGGGGGTCCAGATTCAGAAGCTGGCATCACAGGGGTCCCAAGCATGGCCAGGAGTCACCACTGAGCACTGTGCAGGGAGCACCCTTTAACACCTCTAGCTCAGTGCTGGGCTGGTATTTAGCATGGTCAGTGGGCAGTGACCACCCAGGAAGCTGCAGCCCCTCTTGCAGACTGGCTTGGCCCCTCTTTGCTACATAAGTTCCACAACATGCACTGAGTGATTTGGTATTGGATGAGGCCACCCAGGTTTGTCTTTTATTTGCGGGGGGGGGGAGGTGTCACACTCCTGGCTCGGCAGTGCTCAGGGGTCCTTCTGGCTCTGCAGTGCTCAGGGATTACGCCTGGCTCGGCAGTGCACAGGGGTCCTGCTGGCTCTGCAGCGCTCAGGGGTTACTCCTGGCTCTGCGCTCAGGAATCACTCCTGGCGGAGCTGGGGGGAACCTTTGTGGTGCTGGGGATGGAACCCGGGTGGGCCGCGTGCAAGGCAAACGCCCTCCCCGCCGTCCTATGGCTCCGCCCTGCCCACCCGGGTTTGAATCCCGCCCCCTCCCCCACGGGTCCCCGAGCACCGCCAGCCCCAGGAGGGGACCCTGTGCGCAGAGCCCTGAGCACCGCCGGGTGTGGCCCTGAAACAAAACAGAGCACGGTGAGCTCGAAGCGGTGAAAGCAGGCACCTGGCCACGCTCTGGCCCGGGTGAGCGGTGCCCGCCAGAGGCCAAGCCCCGAAACCGAGGACGAGGCGCGCGCCCACCCCGAGGCCCGGGCCGGCCACCAGGCGGGGTCCCTGAGCCTCCGCAGCCGCTGGAGCGCAGCGCGCTGAGCGCGCCCCTCCCCGCCGCCGCTCCCCGCGTGGCCACCAGAGGGCGCCGCAGACCAGCCGTGGCCGAGCCGGGCGCCGGGTCCCCCGCGGGGCTGCGAGGCGGCGCTTGCGCTCCGGGGGCTGCGGGCCGGCCCGCGGGGCTTCCTGCGGCTGCTTCTGCCCGGCCCGCCCGCCCGCACCCGGGAGGCGGGAGCGCGGCGGCGGCGTGGCCCCCAGCCCGCGGCCTTGCGGAGTCCCCACCTAGACCCGGGTGCCCCAGAATCAGGGCCAAGAGCTTGAGTTTCTCCGCGGGGCAAGAAAGCCCCCCCACACACACACCTCCCCGTACGCCCCCAGCCCCGGGCCCTGGGCAGCTCCGAGCCCCCTACCCGCACCCCATGCCCCCGTGCATGGCTTTGGAAGGTGCGGGGGTTCTTGCTGGGGTCCTGGAAGATGCGCCCCCCCCCCAACGAACGTCCCCCCGGGGGCCCGGAACCGCAGGCGCAGCTACCCCTAGACCTCGGGGGTCCCGCGCGCCCCAGAATAATGCAGCCAGTTTATCTGGGAGCGGCTCTTCCCCGAGCTCCGAGGGACTCTGGAGCCCCCCCCCTTGAGGTTCTCCTGGGCAGATTTTTACCCTCAAAGCAGAAGCGGGGCCTTAACATTACAGACCCGCAAGAGAGCGCCGCACCCCGCGCCCTAACCCGAGCCCCCGCGCCCACGTCCCTACCCCGCGCCCCTACCGCGTGCACCTACTCCGCGCCCCGAGCCCCTAGCCCGCGCCCTGCGCCCGTGATCCGCGCCTCGCGCCCCGCGCCCCGCGCCCCAGGCCCGCGCGCCACGCCCCATACCTGTCTACCCTGTTCCGGTCCCTGCGCCCCTCACCTGTGAACCGCGCCCGCGCTCCTAGCCCCGCATCCCGCTACCCTATCCCGCTCCCTGCGTCCCGCGCCCCGCGCCCGGCGCCCCAAGCCCCGCAGCAGGCGCAGGGCCCTCATTTGCGCTTTCCTGGCCTTCCTCAGGGGCCAGTGAGCCTCACTCTCTGGTCCCCTCCAGACTGGGGGTCTCGGCCCCCTCCCCCAGCTCCGCAGACACCGCCGTGGGCCTCCACTGTGGTCTCCCTTTTCCTGGAGCACCTGGTGTCTCTGTACCCGGCTTACTGGGCGACTTTGCCCTCTCATGCATTCATTCATTCATTCATTCATTCATGTATTTGTTTATTTGGGCTTTGGGCCAAAACCGGCTGTGCTGTACTCATGCTCAGGGATCACTCCTGGCAGGGTTCAGGATGAGGTGCTGGGGGTCGAACCCCAGCCTTCCTGTCCTGGTAAGTGCCCTACCTACTGGACTACCTCTCCGGACTACTGTGCCCTTTTCCTCTTTGCTTTCTTCCTCTCCAGAGGCTGCCCAGTAGGTGGGGACACCCTACTGGGGACAGGGCATCTTCCTGCACTGGGGTGTACATGTTCAGGCTGAGGTGTTGTGGGGGGTCACATGACAGAGGAAGGGGAGCGTCCTAGAGTCTCCCAAATCTCCAAATTACAAAGATCCACAATTCCCAGACCCAAGCGACCCACTGAAAACTCACCAGGAAATCTCATTGCTGGCTTGGCAGAAAGAGAAACCGAGGCACAGAGCCATCAGGTCCTTCAGTTAGCAAATGAGGGGTGGGGTTTGGACGGGGGTGCAGCTTGCGTCTTTGTCCCTCAGAGACTGTCTAGGGACGGTCACTCCTCGCCTTTCCTCTTGCAGACTGGGGTACTGAGGCTAGAACAAAAGGCTACCCCATCTCTTCCTCTTGGTCGGGGTCTCCTGGCGAGCCTGGGGTAAGGTTTGGGGCAGGAGTCAAGACAGGGGGAGGGCTCTCAGATTTGGGGCACAGTGCTCAGTCATTTGGGGCCTGGTTCTCCAAAGCCAGCCGTGAGCCGCGTGGGGCTCATTTGGCCCAGTGTAGGGTCTGGGACAGGGAGGGGGCACCCCCCCAGGTGCCTGCCATGATGCCCACCCACCCACCCACCAGCCTCCCCAGCCCCACCTCCCAGCGGCGCCAGGCCCTTATCAGGAGAGCAATTTGGGTTGGTGGGAGGGGAAGTGGGCGCCCAGGCAAGGTGGGGAGGAGAGATAGGGAAGTGGGGAGGTGGGGAGGGGGCCTGCCGCTGGGGCGCCCAGGGTGGACACTGCCCGTTGGCGGGGGCACGGGGGGGGACATAGCTCTAGCCAGGCGGCCCTTGCTAGGGGGGCGGGGAAGGGGCAGGAGCCCAGCTCTAATGCTCTAATTAGCACGTGCAGATTCATCACCATGTCGGTGTTTAATTAGCCAATGCGGAGCCCCTTGCCCCCCCCACCCCCGGGCTGAGTTGCCCGCCTGGCTGGCGAGGTTGCCACAGTCTCTGGTGGCCTCTGTCACCCCCACCCCCATTAACTCCCGGAGTGGGGGGAGGGGCGGCACGCCGCTGGAACCTGGAGTGGCAGGAGGAGGCGGAGGTCAGTGCCAGGCTGGCGCTCGGCAGGCCCAGCTGATGGGCACCGGCCTCTTGGGGGAAGGGCCGTTCCTGCGGGGCTGCCAGGCTCCCTGCTTCCACCACCCCCACCCCACAGAGCAGAGACCAGCTCCCCCTCTCCTCAGACCCAGAGCCCAGAGACCCCCCTCAGAGCGGCCACCTTGGGGTGGGGCGGGGAGAGGGGGGACCCCCCGGAGCCCAGCAATCATGACGGAGGGTGTCAGGATTCCTGTGTGTACACCTCCCACGTGCTTGGGGGGAGTCGGGGATACAGGAGGGAGCCCCGAGTGGGTCTGAGCCAGCTCCCCCCCCCCCCCGTTTCCCCGATGGTCCAGGGACGGGCCCCACCCCCTTCTGGGCAGAGCCGGTTGCAGGCGGGAGGGCCCAGCTCTGAGCTAGCCACGGGCCTGCCCAGCTGTGCGGGGCCCAGTAGCCCGGACACAGGAGGAGCTGGCATGGGGGCCCCTGGAAAGGTGGGCCTCAGTCCTGGGACCCGTGGAATGCACCAGAACCCGTCCACTGTGGCCCTGCCTCTCTGTGCAACCTTGGCCTGGCAGCCCGGAAGGAGTCATGCCTCAGTTTACCCACCCAGGGAGGCAGTGCGACTCAGGGGGTTTCAGGGGCTTAGCGCCCTTGTCTGACGCCTTCGGTTAAACCCTGGGTGACGGTGGCTGCTCTTTCCTCCTCTTTTGGGGAGTGGGTCGGGAGTTTGGGGCACACCCGGCCATGCTTGGGGCTGACTCCTGGCGGGGCCCTAGGCCCAGGTTGACCGTGGGCAGGGCCTTCACCCTATGGCTCTGCCCTGTTCTTCCCTCCTTGTGCCCATCAGTGTTTATGCCAGGAGCGGGGGGCAGGGGGAGGCAGCACCCCGCTTCCAGCATGTCCTGGAGGGGGAGGACGCTGCGACATGCTAGTAAATCCAGGAAGAATATAGAATTGTTGGAATGAGGCTCCAGTGAGGAGCAGGGGCCGCTGGGAGTCCCTTCGCTCTGACTCAGCCACCTGAGGGTGGGGGGAGCTGGCCTGGACAGGGTGGGGGGTTGCAGGAACCTGTCTACTAGCTTGGCAACCTCTCTGGGGCTCTGAAATGATTCCCTAGACTTTATTTAATAACACAACAATCTGGGTAATGGTAAGTACCAGCGGGACAGTAAGCCGGAACAAGAGAGAGAAATGGGTGTGTGTGTTGTAAGGCGGTCCAGGGTGGTCAGGAAGGGCTTCTTGGAGGAGGTGACCCTGAAGAGACTAAGTTATGGGAAGGATCCATTCTTCAAACCAGGGCTGGGCCTGCAGGAGAAGGGGAATGACTATGACCATTGAGGGGCCCTCGTGGGCAGGGCAGAGATGGGAGGTTCCTGCACTTTCTCCTCCTATTGCTTTATTTTTTTAATTTTTTTTCTTTTTGGGTCACATTGGGTGATGCTCAGGGGTTCCTCTGGCTCACGCACTCAGGAATTACTCCTGGTGGTGCTTGGGGGACCCCATGGAATGCTGGGAATGGAACCCGGGTTGGCCATGTGCAAGGCAAGTGCCCTCCCACTGTGCTATCACTCAGCCTCTCCACTGCTTAGACCTTCTCTGCCCTTTCAAAACCGGGACCGGGAGGCTGCGTCTGGCACCTTCCACGCATGGTGCCTCCTTCCGGTCCCTGCATCTCTCTGGTCCCTGCAGCTCCCCGTGGGGAGGAGAGACAGGCCAGTGGGCCAGACTCAGCCCTCACAGGTGTTTGGGGGAGGCAGGCCCCTCCTCCACAGCCAGGCCTTGCTGGGTCTTGAGGGCAGGCCTGAGGAGCTGCAGGGCCGTGGGCAGGGGCCGGGCTGGGGGCCGGGCTGGCTTGGACACCGCAGGGTAGATGCGCCCAGGGAGTGCGTGTTGTGTGCAATGACAGCATCCTCATGTCCGCTTAGTAATCATACTCATAGGTTAACAAAGTCCTGATCCTCAGTGTTTGTTTGTTCGGGGGCCACTCCTAGCTGTGCTTGGGGCTCCTCCCACTCCTGGCCATGCTGGGGGACCGTGTGCTGCTGGGCTGACCCTGGTCCCGGTGCCAGGCTGGCCCCCAGGGCTTTGAACATCTCCCCGGCAGAGGCAACAAGGGCCTGAAGGTGCATAATCACCTAGATGGACACAACCCTCCCGTTCTGCCCAGAGGCACCATATGGGGCCGTTTACTCCCTCCCCCTCCCTCCCTCCCTTCCATCCTTCCTCCCTCCCTCCCTCCCTCCGCCCCTCCCTCCCTCCCTCCCTTCCCTCCATCCT
>JAOXYA010050514.1:0-12226 GCA_028565675.1 Sorex palustris | reverse complement strand
GGGCATGTGGCTTCAGGTCATAGCTTCATTCAGCAGCTCCTCTACAGAGAATTGGCAGGGTTTTTAAGAAGGTCCAAAGGTCAAAAGCTGCTAATTGATTCTTCTGCTTACCATGGCTAATTCTGGATTTGTTCTGTCAACAAACAGCAGATAAAATTGCCCTAATTCTTAAAAAGCGAGTCCTCTTCTGCACTCAGAGGAATTTTGCCTGCAATATCCAGGAACTGGCTTGTTTAGCTCCAGCATTTATTCCACTGGACTGTGTTGACTTTATTTCTCGACTACTACTAACTAAGCTGCATAGGGCTTCAGTTTTTCTAAGTTTACTTTGAAGGAACTTTCTGATGATTGAGCATAGGTACCCTATTTTTACTAAGAGCAATGTGAGTTATCATAGAAAACCCAAAGAGGTCTGTAGTTTACAAAAATCTGTGCTAGCATTTCTATGAATAAAACGCTGATTGACTTTGAAAGAAAAATAGCATATAATTATGCTTCTCTGTTGTAGATGTTATTTAAACATACGCCAAAGAGTATTCTTGCTTATTATATTAATAAAAGATGTTGAAACACTTGAACTGTGAGAGCATTTCTAGGTTTGTCAAAAATTTTGATAGAGGTCCAGGTATTTCTTGTATACTTCTGTACCTGCACATATATAACCTTGCCATTCTCAATATTGCTCACCAAAGTTGCACATTTTTATGAAGGGTAAATGACATAACTTAGACACCCACTGACCAAGATCTATATTTGCATTTAATGTTGGTGGGTTACAGTCTTCATTTAAACATAAAATGATACCTACCTACTGTATATTCAATGACATTATGTGCAGAGTATTTTCTGTGACCTGAATATCCTCTGGGTCCTGCATATTAACCTTCCTTTCTTCCTCTGGCAATGCTGGATCTTAACTCAATGTTTTTTGCTTTTACAATATATATATATATAGTCATTTTCTGTATAACTTTTCGTTAGAAAAGCAGTGATGATGATGATAGAGGCCACCATCCATGCAGTAAGTATAGTGGATCTAGGTTTATATCACTGGGCTCCATAATATTTTCAGAAATGCCTTATAATGAAGTATTTCTCAGGAATAATTCCTACAAACCTCTGCATACTCTTTATGAAGCTACTCATAACTAGTCAATAATGATAATTTTCATTTTTTCATTGTTTCCTTTCATTCTGTAATACACACTTACACTTCTTCTATACCAATGGATTGTTATACCAAATAGTAAATACTTTAACATTTTATGAGATCAAAATATTATTTTAAATGCTGAAATAATACTCCATAGGGTGTAAATACTAAGATTTGTCCATTCAGCATATAAAAAAAACAGTAATCATTTGCATGCAGGCTTTTCCTGTGGACATCAATTTTCGAGCTGCTTTGGGTAAATTCCAAGGGGAACAAATTTTGGATTATATGACAGGAACACACTGACTTTTATAAGAAACCACCAACTATCTTTGGCAGTGACCGTTTTGCATCCCCCTAGCAATGTATGACAGCTCTCTTCTTTCATATCCTTGCAAGCATTTGCTCTTGTCATTGTTCCACATATGTACTGTTCTAACAGGTATGCAGTACTGTCTTGGAGTTGTTTAAATTTGCATTTCCCTAATGACCTATAATATGAAGTGTGTTTTAAAATGTTTATTTGCCATCTGTGTATCTACTTTGGTGAGGGGTCTGTTAAGCTCTGTAGCACAGTTTTTTCAATAATTCAATTGTCAGCTTCTTGTTGTTGAGATCCAAGAGTTCTTTCTACGTTTTGAGTAATAGTACTCCCTCAGATGTATTTTACAAATACTTTTTTCTAGTCTGTGGCTCATCTTCTCAGTCTCTGAACATCTTAACAGAGCACACATTTTGATTTTAAATGAAGTCTAGTTTACCACTTACTTTTTTCACAGATTGTGCCTTTGATTTTTTTTAAATCCAAAAGAGATATTTTTATACTCAAGGCCATCTACAATTTCTCCCATGTTATATTTTAAAAGCATATAAGTTAGCACTTTGGGGAAAATCCATGTTTTTTTGCATTAGTTATTTTTTAGATTAGTACAAGATCTGTGTTCAGATTCCTTTATTTTTGCAAGTGATGTTCAGTTATTTCAAGAGATATGCTTAATGCATTAAAGATAACTCTTTTCCTTAGTACATGCCTTTGCATATTTGTCAAAGATCAATTGCCTATTGGGGGCAGTGTAATAGTACAGAGGGTAGAGTGCTTCCTTTGCACATGGCAGACTTGGGTTCAATTCCCAGCACCCCACATGGTCCCCAGAGCACACAAGGAGTAATTCCTGAGTGCAGAGCCAGGCGCATCCCCTGAGTATCACCAGGTGTGACCCAAGACAAAAAACAAAAGATCAGTTGACTATAACTTTCTACTTCTAGGTTTCCTATTCTGTTTCACTGACCATTGTGTTTATTCTTTCACCAAAGCCTCACGTTTTGAGTGCTGTAGCTTTATTCTAAGTCTTAATGCCTTCTCAAAGCCATTATCAGTTTTGTTCACCTCCTGTATTGTGTTGATAGTATTTGATAGGGCTTGAACTGACTTTCCAACCAGTTTTTTTTTTTGCTTTTTGGGGTCACACTCGGCGATGCACAGGGGTTATTCCTGGCTCTGAACTCAGAAATTACCCCTGGCGGTGCTCAGGGGACCATATGGGATGCTGGGAATCGAACCTGGGTCGGCTGCATGCAAAGCTGGGCTATTGCTCCAGCCCCTGAAGCTTCATTTTGAGCTCATTTTGTTAGTGCAACCATTGTGAAATTTATACCTGGCAGTGCTCAGGAGTCTGCAGGGGGCAGGGGTGGGGGGGCTGAGATTCGAGAAAGGGCATGTGGTACAAGGATTGAACCCAGAGCCTTGATTAAGCATAGCCTGTGACCTGCCGTGTGAGCCACGAGGCCCAGCCCTGAACTCATTTTACAAAGGAGGAAATAGGAGAGTCAGAGGGTCCCAGAACTGGCCTGAAATCCCGTGTGAGTGAGGTCTGTCTCCATAGACCTACTCCTTGTTCCTCACCCACAAATATGGAAGTACACACAGTTGGTTGTGCTTGGCCAGCTCAGCTATAAGTCACCTGACCCCAATTCCTACAACTGTCTGTGCTCAGGGCTGAAACTGTTCCATGATTCGTGGTGGGGCTCCCTTTACTGAGCTTCTACTACTGTGTACAGTTGACCTGCAGTGACCTTCTGGCCTGCAGTGACCTCCTGACCTTATAGCAGTTTTGCAGAGTGGGTGTTCTTGTTCTAAGAGTGCAGATGAGAAACCTGAACTGCAGTGGCTTATGTTCCTCCAGTTGCTCTGCTGTGAAGATGTTATCAGTGGCCTGCGTGCCTTAATTTGCATTCATTCACTAGAAAGAAAGACCCTACCCTTCCCTCACCCCAAAGTAGATATAACAAGCTGGATCTCAGCCCTGAGAAGCCCTTCACCCACGTTCCTGTACTAAAAACTTTCACAATTCAGGTTGGTCTGACTTCAAAAATCTTGCTGTTTCTCCCACATCCCATTGTTTAAGCTAGTGCCTCTCAAACTTTTCTGTTCCAGCCCATTTGGTTGAAACAAAAGACTGAACCTTTCAACCCATCCACGAAACAACTAGGTAATAGGGAATTGTTATTTACATGTAGATGTTCATGTTTAGCTGTCACTATGGCAGATTCATATTTGAACCAGAATGCAAACTAGGTCATAAAATCTATTCACCAGGAAAAAAAGGAACTTAAAGTAGTGATGCCAACTGTTGTCATAGCAGATCTCTTAGGAAAGGATGTAGTGGCATTCTCTGCATCCAGAATTTCCAGTTTATAAATTATCAGATAAGTGGGTCTGTGCAGTAAATAAAAATAAAGGTCTATGAAAGGGAAAGGATTTGCAGCTTTTGAATTAGCTTACTCATTTTGAGATCTCACTTTGAGAATTAATTCTTTAAACAAAAGTCAGACTTCAGTGGTTTTGTCCAAGTTCTGAACAGAAATTCTAGCTTGGAAATTCCAGAGTATTTATGACAGACTGTGTGTCTTAGCAAATTAATTTGGAGGAAAGGATGGGTCTCACCTAAAGGTACTTAGGGACAGTTCCTGGCTTTAAGATTGCAGCTGCTCAGAGAACTATATGTCGCTCTGGTGATCAAACCAGGTTTGGCCACATGCAAAGCAAAATCGTTACCTCTATACTATCTCTCCATTCCATCCCTGTTTTTACTAATGTTTTAGAATTCTCTGAATTGCATTCGGATAGTAATAGCTTATCAAGTTTTGCAGACTATAGACCCTGGTCTCCAATCTCTGTTGCCACTCACTTATCTAGAACGACATCACCAGTGTGTTAAATTAGAAAGAGTTGTGAGGACTGGGGCTGGAGTGATAGTACAGGAGGTAGGGCGGTTCCCTTGCATGCAGACGACCTGGGTTCAATTCCCAGCATCCCATATGGTCCCCTGAGCACTTCCAGGAGTAATTCCTGAGTGCAGAGCCAGGAGTAACCCCTGAGCTTCGCCAGTTCTGACCCAAAAAAACAAAAACAAAAAAATAAGAGTTGTGAGGACCAACATCAAATTATCCCAGAAGGAAGAATAACACAGTTGTTATAAAGGGAAGGATAACACAGTTGTTCTAACTGTGCCAGAAATATGATCAACTCAAAGAAGTGGAGACAAATGACTTTATTGAAGTTCAAGGGGGGAAAAATGGATTCCATGTGTTCTAAATCTAGATATTGTTCTCAAAAGACCACATTTAATAGCTGAATGAAGCAAAGAACAAAATAATGCCCTTCAGGGAGAAATCGAGAAGCTGAAACCAATAACAGCTTATTCTGCATTTATGACTTTTCCCGGCTGAGCAGCGATTGGTTCAAACTTCAGCAAGTTAGACTCCTGCCTTTCTTTCAACTGTTACCTGGTCTCCTTTCGGCCTCAGCTGGGCTAATTTCTCCAGTTCAGCACCTGTCTTTTGGGTAGTTCTTCAAGGAAAAGAGCAGCACAATCATCAACCTGGCTTTCCCTTCTGGGCATGAAGTGACCATTTCAGAGGCTTATTGAAGGGGGTGTCTTTGGGGCCAGAGTGATAGCACAATGGGTAGGGCATTTGCCTTACACGTGGCCAACCTGTGTTCGATCCCCAGAATCCCATATGGTCCCCCGAGCACTTCCAGGAGTAATTCCTGAGGGAGTAACCACTGTGCACTGCTGGGGGGGAAAACAAGGGGTGTCTTCATCTGCTGTGTCAACCATCCCCACTGTGGCCAAAGCGGGCACACATAGTTCTGGGGTTTGGTGATCTTGATATCCCGTGACCCAGAATCCAATGTGCCAGGAACAGATGCCCCCTATCTTCTTCCACAGGAGTAAATGCTCCTCTTTCTAGTTCTGTTTGCTAGTTTACTGCTGGTTGCAGTTCCCCACTTGGTCTGTGTTCCAGCTGTGTTCCCAGCAGTGCCTCAGTGTGATGGAACTTGGCACTTGTTTCTTTCAGTCACTGGTGCTTTATGAATCGAGTCTGTGAAAGCTGCTTCCTTGGAGAGTGTTACCATGGTCTCATGCCACCAACCAAATTTTGCTGCCTTTTGCTGTCCAAGTTTGTAGCAAAGCAAACCACGTTCCAAATTGTCTTTTACAAAGGAGCCTGAAGTTAGTTCCCAGCAGTGAGCTCTACAACTTGGCTTTTCTATTAGCCAGAAGAGATGACAGAGTACTTCCATGACCTTCTCCCATCCCATCCCCCGACTCGCCAAAGGTAAAGAAGTAAAGTCTAATTCATCCCAGTGACCATGGCAACTTGTAGTTTTACTGTTTATGCCGGAAAAAAAAATCCTTTCATTCAATTGTGAACAGGACACATGGGAAATGATTTATCTTGCTAAGTTTACTCACTATAATTTTGATGGCAGGCCCTATCTGATGAGGCATATTAGAATGTCAGCCTTGGAAGAGTTTGAAAGAGTCAGGATAACTTTCCCCAAGGGCAATCATTTGACCTCCCTCTGTGATGTTGGGATTCAGGGGAACTGTGGCAGGTGGGTCTGAATATCAACTATTTTTTTTGTTGTTTTTGGTTTGGGGAACACACCCAGGAGCATTCATGACCTACTCCTGGCTCTGCACTCAGGGATCACCCCTGGTGGTTCTCAGGGGACTGTAAAAGGTGCTGGGAATTGAACCCAGCCACATACAAGGCAAACCCCCCACCCGCTGTGTACAGTGGTACAGTAGTACAGTAAATAAGGCATTTACTATTTTTCTGGCCCTGGGCCTGAATAATCTGAGTTTTACTTAGGTGATACTAATGCAGCTTCCCCAAGGCAGTTCCAAAGAGTCTGGGGACACATCCAAGTGTCAAAGCCTTCACTGGGTCATTTTCTGAACCTGGCCCTCACCACAACTGAGTTTGGGTGGTCCTGACTGCTAGAAAATTCTCCCTCAATCTCAGTGGAACTAGCTCCTCTTACCTTTTCTTTTTCCTGACTCAACTCTACCCTTTTGAACTACCCAGAATCTGTTTAACACCATGAGTCATCAACGTCCGGTCCCGGAGAAAGGATTCTTTAGTTCTTCTGATGTTTTCGTTTGTTTGCTTTCTCTCTTTCTTGCTTGCTTGCCTGTTTGGGTGTCACAACTGGACTGCTCATGGCTTACTCCTAACTGTGCACTCAGGGGCCCGGGAATCATATGTGTTGCTGGGAATCAAACTTGGGTTGGTCACTTTGCAAGATAAATGCCTTATCCACTATACTATCTCTCCAGCCCCATGTTCAAATGTTTAAAGACAGATCTTTCCTGATCTCTTCTCCTTATAGAATGAACACACACACACACACACACACACACACACACACACACACCATTTCTGCTTGATTGTCTCCTTAGTAGATTTTTCTCTGGTGAAGATAGACCTACCTTGGGGTTTAGCATTCAGTATGTCTGAATTTGAATTAGAATTAATTTAAAATTAGAAATTCTGATTTCTAATTCACAATCTTCCTCCTCTCATGGACTTGATATGGGACTTGAGACTTTGGGAGCCTTTGGGAACCTTCCCCACTCCATCATGTAGAAAGTGAACCAAATGCAAATGCTGCAGGCTGGTGGAGTGGTCAATAGAGAGCCTCCCACACAACACCCCTCCCTTTCTCTTCCTTTCTCTCCCTTTCTCTCTTTCTCTCTTCCTCTATCCTCTGCCCCCTCTCTCCCTCTCTGGTTTAAAGCAGCTATATTCACTGGAAAAGTCAGATGAGTCCCACATGTGACTTTTCATGTGTCGCTTTGAACTTTTGGGTATGCACATTAAAAGAGGACATAAACTAGAGAGAAAGTACACCGGTCAGGCACTTGCCTTGTGTGCAGCCAACCAAGGTTCAATCCCCAACACCCCATCTGGTTCCCTGAATATCTCCAAGAGTGATCCTTGAGCACGGAGCCAGGAGTAAGCCCTGAGCGCCACCAAATGTGGCCCCAGAACAAAAAAATAAATAAAAGAGACATGTAATCTTCATTTTAATACTATATCCCATAGAACCCAGTTTATTTGGAATACCATTTCAATATGCAATCAACAGTGAAATAGTTTATAACTGTTTATAACATAAATGTTAAAAATCTGAAGACACTGATGCAGCTTCATGGGCCCAGCAGTTATGCAAAGGAACTTGTCCTAACTGGCTCCCTTTTAAAAACAAGGTATATTTCAATTACTCCCTGGTACCAGCCGTCCTTTCTTCCTGGGAGCAACATAATCTGTT
Source organism: Sorex palustris (assembly GCA_028565675.1). NCBI lineage: Eukaryota > Metazoa > Chordata > Mammalia > Eulipotyphla > Soricidae > Sorex > Sorex palustris. The sequence continues at coordinate 4,448 of JAOXYA010050514.1, read as the reverse complement.
TCTATTTTCAGCTGCACTGAATGCAGGCAGATTCGAGTTTAAGAAGGGAGAGGTATTTAATGATGCTTCAATGACCACTTGATAAAAGACACTTTGTTTCTCATTCACTATGTGATCATGAAGTTCTGAAGTAGTGCCACAAATAAGATACCTGGAAATAAAGTTATTATATGTTTTTGAATATATTTTGGTGACCATGAGGTCCCTGAAGAGAGCTCAGTGACTTAGGGGAAACACAAGGCCTGGGATTCAAATCCCTGTGCCATCACACAGGCTGAGAGGATCTGGATGGATGAGAAGGATCTGGAAAATGGTCTAAATCAACTACCTTGCAAGCATAAGGCCATGAATTCTGAAGACATACATCAAACGTGTGTGTGTGTGTGTGTGTGTGTGTGTGTGTAGGGCAATTCTACTGTTTGTGATCCCTAGCACTGCAAACAATTTCTGCAAGTAGGTATATACAAATATCCCAATGAAAGTTTGCACCTCTAGGAAACAGCACAACTAGAAAGATATGCAAATACCAGGTAACCTCCAGTGAGCATATGTGAATCTATTTGACTTCCGTGGCACTGAGTTGGAGAATGAGCATCACGACCAAGTATGAGTCCCGCCGCAGCCCCCAGTCATTGAAACATGCAGAGGGAAAGAGAAGAACAAAATCACTTAACACTTTGGGGGCGGGGGGGTGTTGGGGCCACACTCAGCAACGTTCGGGGGTTACTCCTGGTTCTGCATTCAGGAATCAGTCCTGGCAGTGCTTGGTGGACCATATGGGATCGAATCCAGGTCAACCTGTGCAAGGCGAGTGCCTTACCTGCTGTATTTTCTCTCTGGCCCCTCAGTAACACACACACACACACACACACACACACACACACACACACACACACACCCTTAGAAATACCTAGAATGCATGAGCTTAGTAGAATTGATTTGGCGAGTAAAGATGAGGAGAGAGCTGCATGGTGTTCCTCTTGGGAGCCACAGTTGTTTTATGTAAAGAAAACTTTTCTCTGAATGGAATAAAATGCAGGGTAGTAAAATCAGGTTATAATTTTTATGATAAATAAGCATTGATTTTTCTATCTTAACACCTGTACTACTCTCCAGCCACAGTATCTGTTTCCAAGCTTTCCCTTTTGTTTGGCTAATATTATCAAAGTGAATTGAGCTATAATAATCATAAAAGATTTCAGAATTTATGTCCGGGTAGGGGGGTATTGACTTTTCAAGGCCACTATTTCTAATATTGTTTAAAACAAATTTCACGTCTCTTGGTAACTCTGAGTTGATTAATTAATAAATAAGGACATAAATATCCTCAGATGAGGGACCTTGTGCGTGGCCGACAGCTCTGTCGTTGGCACCTCTTGCGGTTATGAGTACAGGCAGAGCAAGGAGTAAGCCCCAAGTACCACTAGGATGACAGAAATTCACGTGTATGTACATAATGAGATATGTCATATATTTTCAGGCGACTTCTACAGTACACTTTGAAAGAAATCATATTTTATGTAAATGATAGAAATGAGATCATCTTTTCCTAACTTCAGAGGAAACTGAGTATATATTTCCTAAGTTGAAGAATGTCAGCAGTAGTAGTGTCAAAATATCAGGATTGGTTACCAAACATTCTTGGGCGGGGGAGGTGGCTTGGGTTGGTAAAGCACGTGCTTACAGGCCTGTGGGCTTAACCCTGGCACTGTGCAGACCTGCCCGCTCGGCTCCCACCACTGCGCCATCTGGCCATGCAGCAAGATCCATGCTCGGCTGATGGTGTGTTACTTGTGGTTATGGTGTTGTGTTCAGTTTCTGGAGATCTGAGGCCTAGCGCATGGCAGGCAGTGGCTATGGGAGGTGTCTTTCAGCCCCGGAGTAAGTAGGCCCTGTTGATGTTCCCCTTCCCTTTTTCTGCTGCTGTTGCAGTGACTGGTGGTATGTGTTCACTGGGTGTCTCTAATTGTGGAACTCTTGCAGTGTCTGGCTGTAGTGCTCGCACCTGTGGTCACAGGGACCATACTCTGTTGTGGCGCATAAGGGAAGGGGTATCCTGGTCAGCAGAAGTTTGGGACTGTGCTTGGCCCAGGTGGGCAGATGGTGCTGGGAACTGACCTCGTAGACTCTTGCTTGCATGGTGGTACTTGGAGCTGCTGAATCATCTTCGAGCCCCCTGGAGTTCTAAGGAGTTTTCTAGCAATGCAAGTCTACTAAGTTAAGACTTCGGACATGGCTTAGCAGTCAAGTGCATGATGCATAAGGTCTGAATTCTGTCTCTGGCACTGCAAGCAACATCATCAGCAAGACAGCCATGGAAGTTACCAGTTCAGATATGTGGCCATAATTCCCCGGGCCTATGGATCCAGGTTCCTTACTTTGCTTTCAGAAATCTGTTGGAGATGGTGGAGCCTAACTGAACAGTCAGCAAGCACACCCACTGACGGAGAATTCCCCACTACGCCTGGCAGCCCAGTGTGTGATCCTTGGCACTTAGACAATTTTTAAGCTGCACCCACTTAAAAAAAATGTGAGGAGGTTATTGGGATGTGGCTTATTGGTCAAACTACATGCTGTGGACATGTGAGGCCCTGGGTTTGATTCTAGGCACGGTCAAAAAAGAGCACCGTGGCCAGGGATGGAACCTGGGTCAACCATGTAAGTGCCTCACCCGCTGTACTATCTCTCTGGCTCCTAAGATGCAAGTTCTTAATGCTAAGAACTTGTGTCTAAGCAAAAGAACAAATCACATAAGACCAGTCAGGGACTAGAGCACAGCTAGTTGACACTTCAGTTGCTATTCTATTCAGCATTGTCAGGGTAGCTAAGACACGATGGACCAGTTGATCTTGACACCTGACCTGACTTGCATGGCGCTGCCATTTCCTGTTTCCTGGAGTCACTTCCCTCCTTCCATGACTCAGGGAGGAGCAGTAAGACCTGGCCGTTCATTTTCCTGGTTGCGAGCAGAGCTCTGGGAAGAGGGAGGAGAAACCGTGTGGTTTGGTCAGCGTGTTTCTCTAGTGTGCCAAGGCTTACAGATCTGAATGAAAATGTGAAATCACTCCTTGTGGTCTTGGGGGACCCTGTGGGGTGCCGGGAATCAAATCCAGGTTCGTCATGTGCAAAGGAAGCACCTTACTAGCTGTATTATCTCCTCCGCCCCCTGTTCATGTCATTATTTTAAATTCTAATTTTGATGGCTCTTTGGTATGCAAACCTGTGTGCAGTTACGAAAACGGAGGCCTCTGTTCTTGTTAGTGGAAGTGATGCTAGTAGAGTTGGCTCATGGGAGGTATTTAACCTTGCTTTAAAGAATAAACCTGGGGCCAGAAAGAGTGTACAGTGGGTTGAGTGCTCTCCTTGTATACAAGCTGACCTGTGTTCAATCCCCGTATGGTCCCCTGAACCCCACCAGGAGTACACCCTGAGTACAGCCAGGTTTGGTTCAAAACAAAACCAAATACCCAAAATGCAAAAACTTTCTCAGGTTTAGTAGAAAGAAGCAATTTAAAGATCATAATCTGGGCTAGGGGGAAAGTACAATGGGTAGGGTACTGGCTTTGCAGATCGTTTTGATCTCTGGTACCCCATATGATCCTCTAAGCACTGCTGAACATATACCCAAAACAAAAACAAAAGGGTCTTGAACCTAAAGAATGATAAAGGTAATTAATTTGAATCCTTAAAGAGAGGGAGAACAAAAGGGAATGCCCTGCCACAGAGGCAGGGTGGGATGGATGGATGGATGGATGGATGCACACATGTGGGTGGATGGATAAATGCATGGAGGGATGCACGGATGGATGTATGCATTGGAGACTGCATGGATGCAGAGTGCAGGGATACAAGAATCAGTAAGAAAAGGAAATGGAATCAGGAGTATGGTGGCTGCAGGTCCAGAGAACTTTGTGATGACTCTTGCAGGGAGCTCTGTGAACATCTGCCTGGCCCCCATACCAGCCTGCTACTGGGTGATGCTTTCATGAATATTCTGGAGGTGAGAAATGGCCTTTCCAAGGGTTCCCTGCCCCTCTCGCCTCAATCTCACTTCTCCAGTGGGCAAGGAGAGAGAGAGAGAGAGAGAGAGAGAGAGAGAGAGAGATATTCTGGACTCTCCCCCACAGCCTGAAAAGGCCCTGGAGGTCTATGACGAAGCCTACAAAAAGAACCCACATGATGCCTCCCTGGTCAGCAGAATTGGGAAGGCTTGCGTGAAGGCCCATGAGTACAACAAGGTCGGGCTTGGGGGTGGGGGAGAGGTGAGGGAGGCCCAGTGTGCAGGGGAGATGGAGGAGGCTTGTGGACAGGAAGGGAGCACCAAGGGCACCCTCCCCCACCCTCCAGCTCGTCCTGAGCCCTGTGCCAGCGGGGAAGGGGGATACTGGGGTACTTGGTGGTGGAAAATGTGCACTGGTGAAGGGACGGGTGTTTGATCATTGTATGAC
>JAOXYA010050498.1:0-12227 GCA_028565675.1 Sorex palustris | reverse complement strand
GGAATCGAACCTGTGTCGGTCATGTTGGCTGCGTGCAAGGCAAACGCCCTACCTGCTGTGCTATCGCTCCAGCCCCAAAATATGAAAAGTTTTAAAACAACTTTCAAAGGTTGTTTTGATTTCTGCAAATTTTACGATTAACATTCAAAAACTGATGTACTTTGTCAATGATTTTGTGACTTCATATTAAAATGATGCTATTTATAATTTTTTAAAAAAATTAATTTATTTATTGATTGAGGTTCTGAAATTTATAATACTGTCCCTGGTGGTTCTCATGCACATGATTCTAACCCCATACCCATCACCAGTGTATCTATATATCCTCCCCCAAGATCCTTTTCATCTTCTTGCACTCATATAACTCAATTGTAGACCAGTTCTCCTTTTGTTTTGTCTTTAACCTTTTGTTGCTACCTTGCTGTCTAGCTTTCCACATATGAGTGAAATCATTCTGTATCTATCCCTGTCTTTTTGACTGACTTTAGTCAGCATGAAAATCCTCTAGTTCTATTTTGCTGCAAAATTGCATGATTTTGTTCTTTCTTAGAGCTGTGTAGTATTCCATTGAACATAGCTGTGCATATATTTCAAATTTAGTAATTTTGTATTTGGGGGATAGATGCCAAGAAGTGGTATCATTGAATTGAATTATGTGGGAGTTCTGTTTCAATTTTTTTGAAGGTATCTCCATATTGATTTCAATAGAGGTTCAACTAGATGAACCTCATAATTTTTAACCACACTCTTGTCAACACTGATTGTTTTCAGAAATTTTGATAAGTGCCATTCTTACTGGTGTGAGATGATATCTCAATATTGATTTAATTTACATTTCCATAATCGTGAAGATGAGCACTTTTTCATATACTTTTTGGCCATCTGTGTTTTTTTGGGAAAGTGTCTGTTTTTCTTTTTGTGCCACTTGTGGAAGGAATCTCTGAATTTGTTCATTTTTTTGTTTTATTTTTGTTGATTTTTGTGATTGCTCTACAGATCTTGGATATCAGTCCTTTATCTGATATCTTGTGTAAAAATATTATTTCCCATTCAGCATGATGCCTTGAGTTTTTATCACTGTGCAGCAGCTTTTTAATTTGATGTAGTCATTTGTTCATTTTTGTTTTTGTTTTCTTTGCCACTGTGGTAGTCTTATTGAAGATATCTCTGTGGTCAATTTTCTACAGAGTTCTGCCGATTTTTTAAAATGTATTTTATGGATTCTGGTCTGATCTCAAAATCTTTAATCCACTATGAGTTTAATTTTGTGCATGATGTGAGATACTATTCCAATTTCATTTTTTGCATGAAACTTTATTTAAACACCATGATTTACAAAGTTGTTCACAATAAAGTTGTTTTAGGTATTTAGTGTTTCAACACCAGTCGTAACAATGTACCCTTCCCTCTACCAATGTCTCTAGTTTCCCCCTCTACCCAAGCCTGTTTCCTTAGCAGGCTCAAAACAATTTACTCTGTGTTGCTTGTTACAACATATGTCTCATAATGGTGTTGCTAAAGTCATGGCCTGAGGATTTACTAAGTTGTTAGGTATTGTTGAGCTTTCTGTGTTACTGTTTTCACTCATTGAGTGTAATGGGCTTCTACTCAATATTCCCATCTAATTTTCCATGCTTTTACTGGACTGCCAGCTTTGTGAAGTTAGAAGGAACTGCATGGCCACATATGCAGCTATATGCTTTAGGAGCTTTGGAACTGGAACAGTCAGCTACTGGCATCTCTCTGGTATCTCTCTAAGATTAGTGGTGAAGTTGAGCCATTTCTCAGAACTGGTGGAAGCTGGATGTGGATGGGTGGAGTGCTGGGCCTTTGGCAGGGTGGGGACTTTGTCTGCCTTCATCTCACAAAGTTGCAGAGATCTGGGTCTGGTGACAGTTAGGCCTACATGGAATAACTCAGCTTCCAACATCTCTGAGATAAGTTGTGAAGCTCTAATTTTATTATTATACTTATGGCTATCCTGTTTTCATAACAGCCTTTACTGAAGAGATTGAATTATATATTTAAGAGAATCAAGGAAATGTACTATTAAATTTATGCTATAAATTTAAGTGATATTTTCTTTAAAAATTCTTAAACCGTATAGTGTAATGGAACACTGTACATCAAAAACCCAACTGCGAATAGCTCTGTAACTCACTGTGCTTTAATAAAATAAAATTTTGTGTATTAGATGAGAAAATGTATAAAGGGGGATGCCTAGATTACCTTTGACCACAGTGTTTAGAGAGAAGAACAGAGAAGGAGAGAAATTGAGGAGGACTGGAATAAGAGAGCAAGAAGTAATGGGTTAATAGGTTTCAGGGCTTCACTGCCATATCCCAAAACACAGATTCAACAGAACACTGAAACTTTGTAGTGTGCCTGTCAAATTGACAGGTCGGGATGGAATGGGGGTTGGGATGGGGAGAAAATCTGGGAGGGAAGTTGACACTGGTGGAGGGCTTGATGTTGAATTATTATATGTCTAAAATGCAACTGTCAGTAACTTTGTAAATCATGACTGATAAAAATTAAAAATAAAAATTAAAAAAGTTTTAAAAATATTTGGAAAAAAATTTTAAAAATCTATTAGCTTTGTAATTTTAGGGGCAAAAAGTTTTTGAGGCATTCTGTTCTCTTCAGTGAAATGTCATGTTGTATATTTGTTAGGCTTAACAAAATATTAACTTTCTTATGATTATACAAAAGAATTAATAAGAAATTACCATAGCACTGTCCTCCCACTGTTCATCGATTTGCTCAAGTGGGCCCAGTAACATCTCTATTGTGAGACTTGTTGTTACCGTGTTTGGCATATCTAATACATCACGGGTATCTTGCCCGGCTTTTCTGTGCGGGTGAAATACTCTTCGGTAGCTTGCCAGACTTTTCGAGAGGGGTAGAGGAATCGAGCCTGGCTCGGCTGGGCTGATGGCTTGCAAGTCAAATGCCCTACTGCTTTTCTATCGCTCCAGCCCAAGAAAATAGGATAAAATTTATGTATTTGATAATTTTCTCTTTTAATACACACTTAAGAGAGAAACAATGAAATGAGTTTACTCCCATTTCTTGTTAGCCTCTGTACAAGAGTTATAACTGTGTACTTGAAATCATGACAGATAGGAACAAGGCCCTGTAAAATATCTGCAATAACATAAGCAGAGGTATGGTGGCATGAAGTTACAAGACATTTTCAGAGACTGGTAAATGCTCCAAACTGGTTGGGGAACAGAGGAAAGTGATAGATGAGAAAGTAGGAAAGGTAGGTAGGATTTATGTTGGAGTTTTATAGACCAAAGGGTTTAATGAATTTGGATTATGTTTCTCTGGTACATAGGGAATTCATCTTTCAAAAGAGGGATAGGTACACTACTGATGTACAGTAGAAGTATTGATGGACAATTTCTGAGATTTGCTGTAATATATTGCAGTAGGTAAATATACGTGTAGTAATTAATGAATCAATATTGGCAAAATGTTGATAACTTTAAGAAGCTTAGTGCTAGGTTTATAGAGGTTCAATATATTAACCTTTAATTTTGTATATACTTGGAATAAGAATTATATTACTAGCTCATAGAATTGTCTGAAGAATCAGTGAGTTTATGTGAAACAGGACAACAAATAGTTGCTACTGCTTCTATAATAATGATGATAATGGTAGAGTAGGGGTAAAAAAGAGCTTTTACCAAAGGTGAGCTCCTTGGGACACAGGAAAGGGAATACAGAGACTGAGAAATGGAGATTGTATTTGGCTAAGGAGAAAAAAGTGTTTTAAAACTGGGTATAATTAGGGCCAGAGTGATAGTACAGCGGGTAAGGCATTTGCTTTGCACACAGCCAATCTGGGTTTGATCCCCAGCAACCCATATTGTCCCCGAGCACTGTCAGGAGGTTTCCTGAGTGTAGAGCCAGGAGTAACCCTGAGCATAACCAGATATGACCCAAAAAGCCAAAAAAAGAAAAAAAGGGGTAAATAATTAGTTTTAAGGGGTATATAATTAATTTTCGCTCAAAATTGTGGAGTAGTCATGTAGATGAGTGCTGAGCAGGGACCATTGAGTTTGACAGTAGAGGAATATTGGTGATTATTATTTATAATAATAACCTATATTATTTATAATGTATTATATATCTTTATTTTTCAAGAAAGTCTCTTTTGATAGTATGATAATGGCAGAAAACTAGGTCTAGTTATTTGATGAATGGTTAATTTTTCTAATATATGAACAAAATATTTTTTTATTTTCTGGTGTCCTCTACTATTTCTTTCAATAGTGATTTATAGTTTTTGATGTATGTCTTGTACATTCTTTGCTAAATTGAATCCTAGGTACCTGGTGTTTATGAACAATTTTATATATATATATTTAAAAATAAAATATTTAAACACTGCTATTCATACAAAGCTATTCATAATACAGTTGTTATGGGTTTTCAGTGCTCCAACACCAATCCCAACACCAGAGTGACCTTCCCTCCACCATTGTCCCTACTTCTCAATGGGGTTTTCATCTGAATACCTTTATGTCCATGAATTTTAGTGGCTTTACTTGTTTCTTGGAGATGAGTTGTGAATCTAGAGAGTGGGGCCTGTGGGTGAGTTTACATGGTAGCGGCTGTCTATTTACTTCTATTTTTATTATTACTTTACAATGTACTGATAGTATATATTTTAAATTTTATTTTAGTAGCCATCATTTAATATTGTTAATGATAGGGTTTCATGCGTACATTCCAGCACCGCACCCACCACCAAAGTGGCCACTTCCCTCCATTATTGTCCCAGTTTCTGCCTCTTTACCCATCCTATTTCTCATCTTCCCTCTGCTGTAGTAAGAACTGGAAGCCCAGTTCTCAGTTTTTGTTGCCTTTGGGCATTTGTTATACTCCTACTTTTTTTCTTTTTATCCCACGTATGAGAGAGATCATTCTATGTATGTCACTTTCCTTCTGACTAACTTCACTCAGCATGATACTCTCCAGCTCCATCCATGTGGGAGTGAATTGCATGATTTTGTCTTTTCTTAAAGTCAAGTAGTATTCTATTGTGTGTATGTACCAGAGTTTCTTTGTCCATTCATCTGTTCTTGGTTGTTTCCAGGTTTTAGCTCTTGGTGAATGGTTTCGCAATGAATGTTGAAGAGCAGAAGTCTTTCTAAATGGAGTTATGGAGCCCTTGGGGTAGATGTCAAGAAATAGAATTGCTGGTCATGTGGAAGCTCAGTTCTCAGTTTTTGGAGAAGAGTCCCTGTTGTTTTCCAAAAGGGCCATACAATCAGAATTTCTGCCAGGAATGAGTGAGGATATTTACCCCCCTCGGCCCCGACATACATACCAGTGCTGGTTGTTTTTACTCTTTGTAATGTGTGTCAATCTTACTGGTGTGAGATGATACATTATTGTTGTCTTGATTTGCATTTCCCTGATGATCAGTGATGCAGAGTATTTTTTCATATGCCTTTTGGCCACCTCTATGTCTTCTTTGAGGAATTTTCTGTTCATCTATTCCCCCCATTTTTTGGATTTTTTTCTTGTAAAATTTACCAGTGCTTTATATATTTGGATATTAACCCTTTATCAGATGAATACTGGACAAATATTTTCTCCCAGTCTTTATCTTTTTATTCTGTTACCCATTTCTTTTGTAATGCCTGATATTTTTACTTTATACTTGCATCATTGCTATATTACACCATCATCTGCCAAGATCCCTCCACTCTCCAAAAGTTCCCTTGTTTTCTGTTCTCTTTGGCATTCTTGGATCATATTTCTATTGGCCACATATCAGGGGTTTGTTTTTACTGGTTATTGTTTAGTCTCTATTTGTTTCTTTATATTTGAGTAAGATAATCTGGTACTTGTCTTTTCCTTTCTGATTCTTTTTTCACTAAGCATAATTTCCTTCAATTCTAGCCAAGTTGCAGTGAACTGCAAGATCACATCTTTTCTCATAGCTAAGTAGCATTCCATTGTTTATACACACCACATTTTTTCTTATCTGTTTGTTGTCGGGCAATTGGGTTGTTTCTGATCTTGGCTATTGTAAATAATGTTGTGGTGAACATAGGTGTGCATATTCCTTTCAGATTAATGTTTTTGTGATAGATGCACAGAAGTAGAATAAATAGGTCATGTGAAAGATGTATTTTTATTTTTTGAGAAGTCTCCAAACTTGTCAAGTGAGGCTGAACTAAGCCACAGTTTCACTAGCAGTGAACAAGAATTACTTTTTATCACATTCAGCACTTATTGTTTCTGGACTTTTTGATACAGACCGTTCTAAATTTTGTGAGATAAAATTTCATTATTTTGATTTTCATTTTCCCAGTAATCAGTGGTGATGAGCATTTTTTCATATGCCTGTTGACCATATTCATGTCACTGTCACTGTCACTGTCCTCCTGTTGTTCATTGATTTGCTTGATCGAGCCCAGTGAAGTCTCCATTGTGACACTTGTTACCATTTTTGGCATATCGAATATGTCACAGATAGCTTGCCAGGCTTTTGCCGTGTGGGTGAGATACTCTTCGGTAGCTTGCTGGGTTCTCGGAGAGGGGTGGAGGAATCGAACCTGGGTCAGCCAGTTCAGCCGAGTGCAAGGCAAATGCCCTACCCACTGTGCTGTCACTTCATGTCATAATTTAAAAAGTATCTCCTCATTTTTAATGTTGTTGAGCGTTGAAATGCTTTTTATATCTTGGGTTTCAGTACTTTGCATGATGTGTGAATGCTTTCTTACAGTTAGTGAGGTGTCTGTTTAAGCTTTTTCCCCACAATTTAGAATTTTTTTAGTTTGATCTTGTTTGTTTTTTATTTTGTTTTCATTGCGAGTGGGATAACAGCATTGAAGTTGCCTCTGGGTCAAGATCTTGGATATTTCCATATTTTCTACAATGTGTTTAATAGAAACAGGCTTTAAAAATTTTATCAAGGCCTTTCATTAATTTTGAATTACTTTGTGTATGATGTAAGATGGGGTCTAATTTCTATATATTTTACACGTGGCTGTTGAACGTTCTAAATACCATTTTTTGAAGAGACTCTCCTTACTCCACTTTATGACTCTAACCCCTTTATCATAAAATCAACAAATTTTGTTAAATTATTAAATTATTGGTTGCTAAATTAATTAATTGATTATCCCATACATCTGAGGATTTATCTCCAGGCTGTTAATTTTGTTCCATTGTGATCTGAGAAAACTGTCTCTTTTTCAATACCCTCTTAAATTTTTGAAATATTTGTTCTATGTACTTGAAAAATGCCGTGGGAATTTTCATGGGAATTTCATTGCATCTGTAGGTTACTTTGAATAAGATGACCATTTTAAGAATGCTGATTATTGCAGTACATAAACAAGGAATGTCTCCATTTTTATGTGCATTATTTTATTTCAGAAGTGATTTATATTTTTCATTTTTATCTCCTTTCCTAAAATGATTCTTAGATATTTGAAAATATTTGGAGATGATTGTAAATGGGGTTAGAAACTTATTTATCTTCTATAATTGTTTACAGTAAGAGTAAAGTCGATTTTTATGCATTAATTATAGTTTATTTGGGTCATCCAAATAGTTCTCAGGAGTCTTGGAGACCCCACCAGGTAATTCTTGGTTAGTTGAGCTTGTGGTTCAATACCAGGGCTTGAAGATGCAGTGCTGCTTGGATCAGGATTACCCAGGCCAACCTGTAGTGCTCTGGTGCCTCCAGGAGCACACCTTGTGGTATTTGGGAACCTCTACAACTGCACTTGATGGTAGTCAGCACCATAGGGTGCTGGGGATTAAGCTGGCACCAGTCTCATAGAGGATAAGCACCTTAAACTATCTCTTTTGCCCTTCTGTGCATTGATTTTGTAGCCTTCTACTTTATTGTATGTTTATTGTTTCAAGGAATTAAAATTTTTTATATTAAATATTGGTCGACATGGTGAACTCAGACAGTCTCTCATAGTCATGTCAACCAAGACCATCCATGGTAACTCACAGTTCCAGAAGGCCAAATCTGAACATTAGACATGGGAGTCTCCCGGTATACAGTTCCACAGCAAAATTGACCACATCATATTCAATTGACAGTTTTGCCTGACTGATGTCACTGTTGACCCAAAATTCTAAACGGAATTGAACCACCGTCTCCTTTGTGCAAAATTTTACTTTATGGAGCAGGGAGAAAGGGCTGCAAAGTTTAAGAAGAGAACTCCCAGAACGACCATCAACTGGAAGCTCTTTGGCACTATTGCGGCAACATGGGAAGATGCCGTCGTTCACAACATTGAAGAAGAATACAATTGACTAGTTCAGTACCTCCATGGTTGTGCGAGGAACGCCGAGAGAGAGAAAGCCACAAAAAGACGCCTGTCTTCAAAAACTCACGATTTCATTTGCCAACATGGCTGGGTGCGAGCCTCAGGCAATCACAAGCAAACATCCTTGCTCACAAAGCAGTGCAGAGAAGCAATAAAGGAAGACCTTAAAGAGAGAAGAGCAGCAGTACTGGCTGATGCAACTATACCACCTCCACTTCGCTGATGGCATCGTTCTAATAATACCAAACAGTCAAGTGGCACAAATACTGGCTGACTTCGACTGTGAGTGTGGAAAGGTCGGACTGCAGCTGAATTTCACCAAGACGATGTTTATGAGAAATGGACTAGTCCCTGACATTCCATTCGCTCTCAATGGAATGAACATCTCCAAATGCAACAGTTATGTGTACCTACGGTGAGAACTAAACATGATGAACAACCTGGCACCTGGTTGCACAGGAGGAAGAGAGCAGCACGGTACGCCTTCAAGAGTGTCGAAGTAATAGCTAAGAGGATGAAGAACCTCTGGCTCTGGGCACATCTTTTCGACTTCACCATTCTTCCTGCATAAACACATGTCTCAGAGACCTGGGCCCTACAAAAAACAGGAGTCCTACAAAAAACAGGAGGAGAATGCTATTCAGGTCTCCCAAAGAGGAATCAAAAGAGCTTTGCTTGGAGTATCATGCTTCACTCAAGTGAGAGAAGGAATCTGGAGTTCTGACCTCCGTCGACAATCAAGAATCAGGGATACTGTCTTGTTTGCTAAGGCGTTGAAAATCAGATGGGCTGGACACATAATGCAATTTGGAGACGACCGCTGGACTAGAGCCATTACAGACTGGATTCAACGGGATGTCAAAGGATCGCGTGGCCGCCCACCTACAAGATGGCTGGACTTCTTCGTCAAGACCCTGAACGATTGGTTTGGGGCTCTTCGTGTTCCTAGAGCGAGCAGACACCATTGGGCTACAGTAGCACATGACAGGGACGAATGGAGACATTACTGGTGCCCACTTGAGCAAATCAGTGAGTAATGGCATGTGAAGTGATCAAGGGATTAAATATTATGGAACCACTTCTATTAAAAATTAAGACTCACATTGTTATTTATAGTTGAGTTTCAGGAGTACAGTGTTCCAGCATCAATACCACCACCAGTGTTGACTTCCCTCCATCATTGTTCCCACGTTCCCTTCCATCCCTCAGTATGCCTCTTCGGTAGGCATATTTTATTTTTTTAATCAATTTATTTTATATTTTGTGTTTGGGGTCACATCTGGTAGTGTTCAGGGCTTACTCTTGGCTTTGTGCACAGGATCACTCACTCCTGGTGGACTGAGGGGACTATGTTGCCATTTTTCTGTGTGTGTGGGTCAGCTGTTTTTGGATTTGGCTATTTGCTTTTTTATAGGCAGCCTGTCAGTAATTATTAAAGTGTGGGTTTAATTGTAGCAAATACCACCAATTCTTTTTTTGTTTGTTTGAAAATGTTTTTAATCCCTCACTGATGAGCATTGATGCAGCAATCCTTAATAAAATCTTAGCAAATCAAACCAACAACGTATTTTAAAAAATTATATACCAAAATCTAGTGGGATTCATCCCAGGGAATGCAAAGATGATTTAACATACACAAATAATTAACATAACACATGTCAGTAACAGGAAAGATAAAAATCATATGATTATATTAGTCACTGTAAGAAAACTATTGAGAAGATCCAACATCCATTCATGATTAAAAAAAAAACTTTAATGAAATTGGGGTGGAAGGAAACTTCTTCAAGACAATAATGGCCATCTATTACAAACCCACAGACAGTATTCTTCTTAATAGTGAAAAACTGAAAGCATTCCCTGTGAGATAAGGTGCAAGGAAAGGATTTCCACTGTTTCTGCTTTTATTCAACATAGTAGAAACAATAAATCAGTACATCAAAGTAGCCAGCTACAAAACCAATACACAAAATTTGGTTGCCTTTTTTTGGGGGGGGGTGGGACACACCCAGTGGTGTTCAAGGCTCACTCCTGGCTCTGTGCTCAGGGATCACTCAAGGTGGGTTTGGGGGGACCATATGGATCACCAGAGATTGAACTTAGATTAGCTGTGTGCAAGGCAAACAATTTACAGGCTGTACTATCTGGTCCTCAGACACATTCGTATATACAAGTAATGAATCAGGAATAGTGATCAAGGAGTGTATCTCATTTAAAATAGTGCCCCAAAACATCAAATATCAAAATATGTGGGAGATCTATCATTAAATATTTAAATCACTTTGGAGATAGAAGACCTTAGGAAATGGAAAAATATTTCATGCTTGTAGATTGAAAGAGTAAGGATGTTAAAATGCTTATCTTACCTAAACTGTTGTTACAGATTCAACACAATCCCCATTCAGATTCAGAGAACATTCTTCAAGGACCTAGAAAAGTCAATAATAAAGTTTGTATGGAATCAGAGGGGTCTTTGCTTAGCCAAATCCATTCTGAACAATAAGAAACAGAGATATTTCATTACCTAATTTTGATCTGTACCTTAAAACTGTAATGACAAAACAGCATGGTATTGAACTAAAGATAGGCTTTCTGACCAGCAGGTCAGAATTGAATACCCAAGGACAAAAACCCCGTATCTTTGTTCAGCTAATTTTCATCAAAGGAGCTGAGAACTTGAAATGGAGTGAATATAGCCTCTTCAACAAATGGCGATGAGAAAACTAGATAACCACATGTAAAAAATTAAAGCTGGATTTGTATCTCACACCTTACACAAAAGTCAGTTCAAAGTGCATAAAAGATCTTGAGATCTGACCAGAAACTATAAAATATCAAAATACAGGCAGAATTATCCAAACTTTGAACCTCAAAGGTGTCTTCAGTGATCTGATAGCAGTGGCAAAGGCAGCAAAAATGACTCCATCAAATTAAAGAGTTTCAGTGATCTGATAGCACTGGCAAAGGCAACAAAAATGACTTTATTAAATTAAAGTTGCAAATGAAACAAGGGCTAAAACTAAAAGACAGCTAACTGAATGGGAAACACTATTCACATTGAACACTTCAGATAAAGGGTTGTTGTGTAAGATATACAAAGTACACACAAAGATTTAAAAAAAATCCTCAAATCTTATTAAAAGGGGAGAGAAATGAACAGACACTTCTTAGAGGAAGACAGGTGATGGCCAATTGGTGCAGGAAAAAATGTTCATCATCACTTATCATTGAAATGTCCAAATCAAGATCACAATGAGATATTTCATACCAGTGAGAATTGCATACATCAAAAATAGTGTGAACAATCTCTGTTGGTGGGAATGTGGTAAAAAAGGAACTCTCGTCTACTGCTGGTGGGAATGTTGTTGTCTGGTTCAACCTCTATGCAAAATTTTCTTTGGAGAATTTTCATTAAACTTAGAATTGAGTTGCCACAAGACTCAGCAGTTCCACTTTTGCAATTGTGGAGTCTACCCCCAGCACACAAAAACATTCTTAGAATCTTAGATTCTTTGAATCAGCTTAACTAAACAGGTGAGGGACCTATCTATACAAAGAAAACAACAGACCACTACTTCAAGAAATAAAAATGAATACAAGAAAATGGAGACACATTCCCTGCTCATGGACTGGGAGGATTAACATTTTCAAAATTATAGTACTCCCCAAAGCATTATGCAGATTCAGTCCAGTCCCTATAAGGATACCCATGTCATTTTTCAAAGAAATAGAGCAAATCCTTCTGAGTTCATACTGAACATCAAGCCCTCACGAATAGCTAAAGCAATACTTGGGGAAAAGAAGATGGGAGGTATCACCTTCTCCAACTTCAAGCTGTACTGTAAAGTGGTAGTAATTAAAACAGCATGATATTGGAATAAAGACAATCAAGGAAATAGAATTGGGTATCCT
>JAOXYA010050493.1:0-12227 GCA_028565675.1 Sorex palustris | reverse complement strand
AGCAGGCTTGGAGATCTCAGCCCCAGGACCTGCATGCCTTTGTTCCTCTGCCAGTACCTTCATGCATGTGGAGAGTGATCTCAGCATGGTTGTGGCTGGTTCTGGTGTAATCCCATCAACGGCCAAGACCCAGAGACTATAAAACCCAGCTCCTGGAAGAGAACTGCGCAGAGTCTCCTGCCCCCGCGCCTGGATGTCCTCGCTGGGGCCCCTTGGAGGGGGGCGAGTTGAGTTTCCCTCCCCGCCCCAAGCAGAGCTCCAGCAGCCGAAGACCTCCAAAATTTTATATATTAAACAGATAATTAATTGTTCAGTGAAATGACATGCACCTTGGGATTTTCCCTAACACCCCCAGAGAGTGACAAAACTCTGGTACTGTTGAAGCTGGAGGGAGGCTCATGCCATTCTCCCCTTTAGATTATGTCCATGATTTTATACAAAGTCAACTTATGGAGAAGTCAATATAGAAAGCATTAGTTTTATCTAGTATCAAACTGCAGACTAATGTAAAATTAGCACATGAGCAGTATAAAAGTAAGGTGTAGGTATATATCTAAACCACAGAGCCCAAACTACAACTTTAAAATGTGCCTGCCAAGGAGGCAGGCTAGCAAACGGGAAGGAGCCTTGACATTGGTGGGGGAAAGTTGCCACTGGTGGTGGGGTTAGTGCTGGGATGTCTGAGACTCTATTATGGACAATTCTATAAGTCACAGTGCCTTGGGCTAGACCAACTAGCAGTAGGGAAGGCACTTACATATGGCCTTGCATGAGGTCAGACCATGGTCAATCCCCGGCACCCCACAGTGTCCCCCGAGCACTGCCAGGAGTGATTCCTGAGTGCAGAGCCAGGTGTAACCCCTGACTATCACTGTGTGGTACGAGAACAAAACAAAACAAATCACAGTGCCTTAACCTAACTATTAAAATTGAAATGCACTTATTTAATCAACAATTCCACAAGGAGGGCCGCTTATGTGCCAAGCATCACTGTAATGAAGGTGATGGTGAATAAAAATGAAAAATAAAAAGAAGTAACTCCAGCCCTGTAAAGCTCACATTCAAGTGAATAAAGCTGGCAAAGACAGAAGATCAACAGATGATGGAAGTAAGTCGGGAGGATGGAAGGAAGAAGCCAGAGAGAGGGATGGCATGCTGACTTTGCACACAGCTGACCTGGGTTTGATTCCTGGCATCCCATATGGTCTCCTGAGCCACCGAGAATAACTCCTGAGTGCTGAGCCAGGAATAAGCCCAGAGCACAACCAGGTGTGCCCCCCCAACACATACACACACCACCACCACAAAAGGAAAAAAAGGGGAATGAATAAAAGAATGAATTCTAGTAATAAGAATTCTGAAGAATAAAGAGACTGAGGATAAAGAAACTCAGTGGCAGAGCACATGACTTGCACTGATGAGGAAGGAGAAGCAGAGGAGGAGGAGGGGGAGGAGGGGAAAAAGGAAGAGAATGAATAAAGAAAAAGGGAGGAGCAGGAGAAGAGGAGAAGGAGGAAGAGGAGGGAGAAGATATGTAAGGGATTAAGAGTGGTGTGGGCAGGCAATTCTACAATATGAGGAAAAGTCCATTCTGAGAACATGACTTTGAGTGGACACTTGATCAAACTGCAAAAACTGCTCAATCCTCACCGGAGTATTATCTGGAGTTTTATGTAAAAAGTTTTTTTTCCCAGAGGCAAGTCTCACTAGCTTATATAATTTTTATACTACTTAAATAAATTACAATTTACTATTGTGACTTTTTAAAGAGTTTAAATTTAAAATTCTACATAAGCATGGGGCTGGGGCCATAGCACAGCGGGTAGGGCATTTGTTTGCCTTGCACATGCCAACCTGGGTTTGATTCCTCCTTCCCTCTCGGAGAGCCTGGCGGGGGGTAGCGAGCCCCGAGGGGCTCTCGGTTCTGGCGCCAAGTGCCCTACCGCGCGCCGGTCGGGCACGACCCGCTCTGAGGACAGTGCCAGGTGGGGAGTTTGACTGGGGCGGTACACCTGTCAAACGGTAACACAGGTGTCCTAAGGTGAGCTCAGGGAGGACAGAAACCTCCCTTGGAGCAGAAGGGCAAAAGCTCGCTTGATCTTGATTTTCAGTAGGAATACAGACTGTGAAAGTGGGGCCTCACGATCCTTCTGACCTTTGGGGTTTTAAGCAGGAAGTGTCAGAAATAAATAAATATTAAAAAAATTTTTTTAAATGGCCAACAGGTGCCAGAAACATAAACTAATGAGCCAGAGAGACTGCAAGGCAGGGCTTGCCTTGCCTCCAGCCAACCAGATTCAATACCCAGCACTGCATTCCCTGGGTCCTGCCAGGAGTGATCCTTGAGCACAGAGCCTGGAATAAGCCTCCAAGGTTACCCCTAAATCAAAAATAAGTAAGTAAATAGTTATCAGGAAAATGTGACTCAGACATACATTAAGATGCTAGGGGAGCTGGAGCAATAGCACAACAGGTAGGGAGTTTACCTTGCATGCAGCGGCCCGGCTTCGATTCCCAGTCAGCATCCCACATGGTCCCCCCGAGCACCTCGAGGAGTGATCCCCTCCCCCAAAAAAATCAAAAACAAGATGCTGGCGATGGGGACTGGAGCGATAGCACAGCATGCAGAGCGTTTGCCTTGCACGCAGCTGACCCGGGTTTGATTTGCAGAGCCTGGCAAGCTCTCCGTGGCGTATTCAATATGCCAAAAACAGTAACAAGTCTCACAATGGAGACAGTACTGGTGCCCACTCAAGCAAATCGATGAACAACAGGAGGACAGTGCTACAGTGCTGGCGATGCCTCAACAGATGGGAGTGAAGGCTTTGCACACAGGGCGCCCAAGCTCTATCCCTGGTCCATCAAGCACCACCAGGAGCAACCCTTGAGCCACAGACACCAAAAATGAAGCAAAACACCCCGGCATGCAGGGATACAACAACAAAGACAATGATAAAGACCCTGGGGAAATCTCCATGACTCTTGAACTCTGCGCAATATCATACCATCCCAGGTAGATCAATCACATGGCTGACAACTCCATGGCTTTTTGGAATGAGGGATGGGTGATTCCCCTCCTTTCCAGGTAAGTCTGTGAGCCTCCTGACCTCCACCATAGCTGTACTATCTCTCTGGCCCCACAATGGCTTCTTTAAAGGACAGGATAAATTTCTTAGCATGTGGCATTGAGGATAGCACTCACTCAAGATGCTTATGGTTGCCCTCTACTAGAATAAGGTATGTTTACTCCTAGTTTGCTAAGAGATTTTACACATTTCAATAATGAATTAACATCTCATTAATAATTAATGTGCTGTGTCTTACTAGTCTTTCCTTTTTGGTTTAATTTGGGGGCAACACCTGGCATGCTCAGGGGTTAGTCCTGGCTCTGCATTCAGGAATTATTCCTATTGGGTCTCAGGGCTCTAGATGGGATGCCAGGGACTGAAGCCCGCTCGGCTGCATGTACAGCAACTGCCCTACCTACTGTACTATCACTCTAGCCCCTTATTAGCCTTTTCAACATTCCCTTTCTCAGGATAAGACACTCTGCATATTTATAGGCCTATTCAGATTTTCCCTTTTAAATTTTCTTAATTCTTTTCACTCTCATCAAATATTATAACTGCAGGCTTTATTGTGCGTTTCCAAAGAAAGTTGTGGGCTCATGCAGGGGACTCGAGTGTTTGGTGGCCGAGAACCATTCCTCTGGCCCGCCCACAGTGACAGACGAACAAAGGACTGGGGGAACAGTGAAACACAAACCCAGGCTTGTTGGCAGTCAGGTTATTTCTCTCTCCCCAGCATAGGTCTATCTCTCCCTTTACGGCATAACCGTAGTTTTGATCATAGTCTCAGTCATCATAGTTCCATCATCCTAGTCTCCTTGTAGACCTCAAAGTCTTCTACTTCGAGTCATCATCATCATCTAGTCCCTACTTCCCCTTACAGCATAGTTACACAGAAATCATGAAGGGTGGGTACACATAAGTGGGGTTGAAGAGTATCATAACAACAAACAGAGGTAAAGTCACTCCTTCAGGGGAACTTGTAGGAAATTAACTCAAGGACAAAATTTCATCTGAAGGTTCAGCAATCCAGATTACTAAGAGATGTGCTCAAGGGCAGGATTCCATCTAGGGTGTATTGCTTTGTCTTTTCCTCAACTAGTCACTGTCACTGTAACTGTCCTGTCATCTGGTTGTTCATCGATTTGCTCGAACGGGCCTAGTAACATTGTGAGACTTGTTACTGTGTTTGGCATATCGAATACGTCATGGGTAGCTTGCCAGGCTTTGCCGTGCGGGCGAGATAATCTCAGTAGCCTGCTGGGCTCTCTGAGGGGTGGAGGAATTGAACCTGAGTTGGCCATGTCGGCCGCGTGCAAGGCAAATGCCGTACCCACTGAGCTATCGTTCCAGCCCCATCCTCAGCTAATAATCCATTTAAACAATCATAGTAAATTTACTTCTTATAATATTTCTAGTCATTTTGTATGAACACAAAAGATAAAGGTTGGCTCTTCCTGAGGACATCTCACTATATATCCCAAACCACAGTCCTCCGGCCAGATTAGTCTTTCTTAACTCCAGCAGGGTCCTTATTCAGTTACTTCTTTTTGGGTCATGACAGACTTTGTCCATGATAGTGCTCTTAAGTTATACTTATGGCACTTAGTTTGTCTCCTTTCGATGCCAGAGTAGCTTACAGCTTGCCCTGGGTCCATCCAGTTCCTTTGTCAGGACCCTGCTTTTGGAGTGCTAGGAACTAAGGGCACTATTGTGGGAGTAACTCCATAAACCTAAGCTCCCTGTGGGAGGAGCAAGAGCAACCCAATGTTATCCAACACTTTACCTATTTCAAGTAATCTCTAAAATACATTAGAGAAGTATTTTCTTTTTGTTTGGGGGCCATACCCAGTAATGCTCAGTGGTTATCCTGGCTCTTAGGAATTAAAGCAAAGAATTTTAAAAGACAGTTTTATTAATAAGAGGGAGACAGAACAATTAACAGACCCAAGTACAAAACACAAGTTAATATTTTAGATATGAGAGTTGAAAACTTACTTATATAAATGACAGCAGACATTATATCATATTAAATGATTTTAAGATCTTTATATAGGTTAAAATTATATAGCAATCTTCACAAATTAACTTTCATTGATTTACTTTTTGATAACTGTTATCTTCCATACCACCAAGTTTTCTTGGAATAAGCAATACAAACTAAATTTATTTTGTGTCTGCTGTTGGCAGGTTGGCAGTTATGGTGAAGAGGAAAACTGGGGACACTGCAGCTGAGTGAAACCCCAGAGACCACCCCAGCCCCTCCCATCATCACAGCAGGAACACGAGAGAAGCTGGAGGACAAAAAGTACCAAGACTGAAGAGGACAGAAGTGGGTATGTTTCACCTCTGACTTGACTCAAGTCCAGGGATCTTGACTCCCTCAGATCACACATATACAAAAAGCATGACCCAGCCTGGAAAGCCACAAAATCAAGTGTGCAAGCAACACAGTTAAGCTTGCCAGGACAGGATCTGCATATTTTGTTTGGTTTAGACTTGGGGGTTGCACTTGGTAGTACTCAGGGACCACTCCTACCAGGAGATAGAAGCAGATTTGGCACATACCAGACAAGTGCACTAGCTCTACAACACCTACATCATTTTTTTTCTTTTTTGGGTTACACCCGGCAACGCACAGTGGTTACTCCTGGCTCATGCACTCAGGAATTACTCCTGGCTAGTGGTGCTCAAGGGACCATATAATAAGCTGGGACTCAAACCCGGGTTGGCTGCATGCAAAGCAAACGCTGTACCCGCTGTGCTATTGCTCCAGCTCCCTGAATCATTTTTATCTCTATATCTAGAACAATTCTCACAGAGAAGATGCTGAGTTAAAACGTATTTGACACATTCTTATTTACTTGGCAATATTAACATATCTGGGGAGGGAGCGACAGCACAGTAGGTAAAGCACCGGCCTTGCACACAGCCAACCCAGGTTTGATACCCGGCATCCCATATGGTCCCCTGAGCACAGTCAGGAGTGATTCCTGACTGCAGGGCCAGGAATAACCTCTGAGCATCATCAGGTGTGGCCCCGAAACAAAAACACACACAAAAAATATCAATACATCCTACAGATATGCTCAATTATCCATTCTGCTATCAAGTCTTCCAGATCTTCTTACCTTATAATAATGCTCCAAGAGAATTCTGACTACTCCCTCAACACTTTCAGCTTCAACAGGCTTCCGTGCAAATTGGAGCAGATATTGCAGGGCATCCGCTGGGGAGGAGGCTTTACACAGATCAATGTGCAGAGCCGCTGATTTACTGGGTTTTGTCAGGCGAAGTTTCTTAGCAGCAAGTTCCTCTTGCTGTTGCTACAAGGGAGTAAAAAAGACAAGACATGAAAACCAAACTAAAAATATGGCCTACCTATTCAACTCTGCCTCATTTGGTGGAAATAAATTTCCCGTGGCAGAATCTCCTGCCCCCGCGCCTTGCTGTCCTCACCGGGGCCCCTTGGAGGAGGGCGGGTTGAGTTTCCCTCCCTGCCTCGAGCAGAGCCTCGGCCGCGAAGACCTCTGGAACCAGCCACAACCATGCTGAGACCATTCTCTACATGCTTGAAGGTACGAGCAGAGGAACAAAGGCATGCGGGTCCCGGGGCTGAGATCTCCAAGCCTGCTCGAATGGGGGCTGAGCATCCTCCACCCAGATCCTCCATGTTCCAGTAGTCAGGGGTGACTCCCACCAACTGTGCACCGCCCCCCCCCCACCATTTAATCCCATCACCAACCAAGACCCAGAGACTATAAAACCCAGCTCCCAGAAGCTGGGAGTAATCTCATTCTTACTTTGGACAACTTGGCAGGCTACCAAATGTAACCTGCCAACACGGCAGAGTCTGGCAAACTCCCTGTGGTGTGCCCAATATGCCAAATACCAGTAACAATGATGGGTTTCATTCTCCTAACCCTGAAAGAGCCTTGAATGTGGCTCTTTTTAAAATCTCAGGGCTAGGACGAAGGAGACATTACTGGTGCCTGCTCGAGGCAATCGACGAACCACAGGATGATCATGATCGTGAATTTTCCCATAAACTCATTAATAAGTTAAGAGGCCAGAGAGATAGTATAGTGGACAGGGTGCTTGCCTTGCACACAGCCAACCCAGATTCGATTCCTAGCATCCCACATGGTCCCCCGAGTACCACCAGAAGTAATTTTTAAGTGCAGAGCCAGGAGTAACCCCGGAGCACTACCAGATTTGGCTCAAAAAACAAAAAACAAAAACTGAGTTAGAAGTAGCCGGATGCTGGATATCCTACAGAATGCCACGGATGGAACCGGGTTTGGCACATTGAACATGAGCATTATGAACAGGAAAAAGAACAATAAACTGAAGAAAAGACTCTGAATCCTAATTTTGTTTTTTTACAAGCCATCAGGTCTTTGGCTAGTCAGTACACAGCTCAGCAGTGAAAGGACCGGCCTTGGTAGCCTGCATCACAAAAGTAAAAAGCAAAGGAAGTCTGCAGTCCAGAACAGTATAGCACAGCAGACAGGGCACCCATCTTGCACAGGTTTGATCCCCATCACCAACTATGCTCCCCTGAGCACTGCAAGGAGTGATCCCTGAGCCCAGAGTCAGGAGTAAGCCTTGAGCACTGCTGCAAAACTATATGCTGGTCTTCAGCTAAGTCACAGTGATGATTCTAATTTTTTTATTTTGTCTTTCATTTGTTTGTTTTTGGGGACACCCAGCAATGCACAGTTCCTGGTTCATGCACACAGGAATTACTCCTGGCAGTGCTCAGGGGACCATATGGGATGCTGGGAATCAAACCTGGGTCAGCTGCGTGCAAGGCAAACACCCTACCCACTGTGCTATTACTCCAGCCCGGGTTCTAAATTTTGGTCTCTCTCTATAACATCTATCTGCTACAGCTTCAGTGTTAAGAGATCACACAAAGGATCTTCTCCGTTCATTTCTGAAAAAATAAATCCCAATTCTGCTAATACATTCAGATTTCTCGCGTGGCTTCCCTCCTGAGAAAACAGGAATTGATAGGCCATGTACAGTTCACACTGAGAAAAAGGCTGCCCTCTCTCTAGCAGACCACCACAGGATTCTGCCTTTACTAAAGGAATGGTCAGTATGGGAAAAAAATACTCTCCTTGAACCTAGCTGGCCTGAGCCAGTTAATATTTACTGAATGGCTGATTTACACTTAGGACTTTCTTCCAGAGTCATCTCAGATATTCTAAGAAATGATTATGTTCAGTTTTAGCTTTTGTAGAGAGGAATGGCACTAGATCCTCATCTGAGTTATGGAATTATCGGAACAATTATTTTCATAATTCTCTCTCTCCGTAACTAGAACCATACTAGACACGTTCAGGTATCACTATGTAGGGGAGGCCTTCTACAAAAGTGGGATGTAATGTGGGTTTTCACAAGGCTGGTGGAAACTGCAATGCCTTTACGCTGCGTGGGTCTAGTAGGCGCCACATCCCTGTGGGTTCTCGTTTCGCTCCCTGTGGTTCGCGGAGAGAAAACGAGGCCGGGATCCCTCCGTTCTGTAGGTAGCACAGAACAGAGAAGGTGGCCCCTGGGTCGGGATGCGAAGCACCCGCCGTGCACGCGTGACCGTGCGTCTGTGCCGCCAAAATCAAGCGCACTCCCCCAACACTCCGTGCAGCGCCGTGAGCACAGGGCTCAGGGGCCGGGAGCCGGGAGCCCCGCGCGACTGGCAGCGCCCGAGAAGCCGGCGGGCGGCAGGGCAGGCGCGCGCCTCCCCAGAGCATCCCAGACCGGCCCCGAGCCCGGCGACCCGCGAAAAGGTCGCGGCGGGGTGGGGCGGGCGGGGAGAGCGGGGCGGAGGCCCGCGGGCTCACCTGGACCACTTTGGTGAACTCTTCGTACACCCGCTTCTTCAGGTGCGCCGCCATGGCCGCCCGCGGAGAGGCGGGCCTGGGAGACCCTCGCGGCTTCCGTGCTGCGCGCGCGCCAGGGAGGCCTGGAAAGCCCGTCCACGCGAGAGCAAGCACCGCAGTCCGCCAAGGCAGTAGAGTTGCGGGAAAGAGGAGCCGTATTCACAGCCCCTTCGGACCACTGGCACGGGAAAGGAAGCAAGGTGCTGAGGGGTGGGGCTAGGCCGGGCCAATGGAAGCGTCCGGAGGGGGCTCGAGGGCTCTGAATGGCCCAGAAGTGGAGACGGATCCGGAAGCGGAAAGAGCGGGGAAGCCCGGGTAGAGGGCGGGTCCTGGGACTTGGCTCCCTTGATGGGACTGCTCATCAGTGTGTTGTGGTTGTGCTCTCTCCTTCTCCGTCATCTTTGCGAACATCCGGGCCTTGGGGAGATCGAAAGGAAGGAATGAGAAGTTGAGTTTTGAGTGTTGAGTTTTAACGTCCCGGAAGGGCCCTGAAAGCCCGTCACGGCTTGCAAACAGGAGCAGTGGGCTAGGGGCCTAAAGGAGGTGGCTAAATTATCCGCTTCTGGTAACCGCTTCTTTTCTGGCTCATGTAACAAGCATTTGCTTTGCTGTGCTTGCGTGGACATATAGGGCGCCAGATATGGCCTCAGTGAGCTAAATGATTTTGTAGGTGCTTAGGGGAGTGACCAGGCCACCAGGATGTGGTTTTTCCTAATAAAAGACCAATGCTTGTACTGTAACACTGCTGCTCTTGCCTGCCAGAATAGCCCGCCAGCTGCTGTCAATAAAGACTTCTCCAAATTATAATTTTTTTTGTTGTTGTTCTCCAGGAATCTTTAGCTCACAACCCCACGATCTCCCCTGCAACCTTGTGCTAGCAGCTCCTAAGCATTATGTCTCTTAAGAGACCTCTACTGGCTTCTGCAGAATGCAAACAATCTCGAGGTCTAAGGCTTTGCAGTAAAGCTTTGCACCATCCTTGGAGTCAATGGACAGCACCTGCAGATAATGTTTGCACATAAAATTACAGGAACACCTAATCACAATCTTATGAGAGCAGAAAGGTTTTCACAGGCTGTAGTGTAGTTCTCTTGGGTCAAATCTGATATCCGCGCTAAATCTTTACTGGCTTGGTTTCCTTCTTTCAAAAGTGCTCCTCATGATGCACAGAGAGCCTCTGTCCAGTGAGTGAATGCAGAATTTAACCTATGGGATTTTTACAGCCAAGCCTGCCCCCACTGCTGCAATCCTAGAGATTAGAAACTATAGTAATTGGTTGAAACTTTCTTTACTATTGATGTAGACAGGCAGGCAGAGGGAATGGCAGTAAATTCCTTGGGAAGTAATAGCCCTGACCTCATGGAGAACTGGTGGGAGTGCCAGTCCATAACAGACCCTGAGGAGGCTGGACCCCTGACCAACAGAAGCTCCATCAGGACCAAAAGGACAGGAAAGGAATTTTCCAACTCAACCTGGTTGACAACCTCCTTAGCAACGGACTTTGACCTAGATAGAAGCCCCCCTGTGGGGGTAGATTGGAGAAACCCTATAAAGGCCACCTTGAACAAAGGAAGTACACACATATGCTGCCTGAACTCATGTGTTGCTTGTGCCCATATAGCCAAGCACATGCAGTGCCTGAGCATATGTGTTGCCTGCATCACCCCTCTTGAGATGTGTACTTTCATGCTTTCATGTCTAATGCTGGGAAATGTGTAGGGGCTCTCTCCGCCCTTGGAAAAGCCCAGATTCTCTCGAGTTACTCTCCACTCTCCCACTTTCTCTTCTTCCTTCCCTTCAAAATCCCCGATAAAAACTAATTTCACTGCTCGTTTACGCCTGAAATTTCTTTGTGCGAGACGAGACAAGAACCCAGTAACCCTGGCTCCAGGGTGGCAGAGGTGGATCGGGAAAGTGACTGTCTTTCTCCTCCCCACGTCACATGAGCCACCAGTGCGCCCACCAACATTATTGTTTCCTCTAGCAGCAGTCACTATATTTCATAGCAAAATATTCATTTTCTCCCTCAGATCTGGGAGAGCTGATTATCTAACATCTCACTGACTTAGGTTTGCAACAACTTGGCCATAATTTAGTTTGCAGAGGGAGGAGAGGGAAAAGTTCCAATCTACCCACAGGACTATTTTTGCCCTGGGGACTGCCGCTTTCTCAACCTCCATATCAGTTTTCTCCCAGCTACTCTTGATGGGTCAGAATAGTAGCTGGAATAAATTGTTTGATCTGTGTGTATGTGAGTGTTTGTCCATGTGTGTGCACATTTGATGTTTGAATATGTTTGTATTAAGTTTATCTGTATCAAACACCGGAATGTTAAAGCCAAGTTGAAATTGGAAGTAGAACTTCTCAGGTACAGACCTGGGCTAGTCAGTTTACAAGTGGGGTAGACTGCATAATCACTGGAGGTAAGTGATATGTGAGCCAAGAATTTAAAAATTCTAGATGCTTTACTTATTTACTATAAATTTATTATACCAAAAGTAAGCTGAAAGTTTTCTAAACTGGCTACAGAGCCTATAAAGAAATTGAAAATCATTTTCTAAATATCCTATTGGGAAAAGTGAAATATTTTTAACACCTGAAATTCTTGAGCCTCAGAACCTGTACTGCTTAGAAAAAAACTTAGGAATTAGAGCTCAAAAATAAAATAAAGTAAGAGTTCTACAAATCACCTGCACGACTTTATTTTTCAGGCCTAAACTAATTTCAGTTAGAAATTAGACTTTTTTACAAATAGAGATGTAACTTCAGCAACATTTCCTCTGTGCAAAATTATCAGAGTTAAATCAAAAGAGCTTTGGGGCTTAGACAAACTCCTTAAATGTCTTCTTTCACTTGTATCTAAAATTTTACAATTTACAGTAAGGACTGAAGTTTTCTATGTCTAAATGTATCTGATTGTCTTGCTTCTACATAAAATTATTAAAATTTCTGGCCCTAAGATACAGTTTGAGAAAATTGTGATATGTATAAACTCCAGGAGGCTGGGGGAGAGGCCCAGGTGGCTCTCCCCTTCACCAGCTGAAATCAGGGTGGTCCTGGGCCACTCCCCTAGCCGGGCAGCCCAGATCATGGGGCAGACAGAGAAGGGAAATGAGGGCCAACCTGGTTGCCTTTTATTCCAGGTTGATCAGTTGCCATTTATTCCATTCTCTCCACATACCTGTTCCAGTCTCTGAGCCTCCCATTCTAGTCTCACACTGCTCCTCATTCCCATCTCCTCCTGTCCTTCCACTCATCTCTCCGTGCTCCATCT
>JAOXYA010050479.1:0-12227 GCA_028565675.1 Sorex palustris | reverse complement strand
TCGATATGCCAGACACAGTAACAACAAAGTCTCCAATGGAGACTTACTGGGCCCGCTCGAGCAAATCGATGATCAACAGGAGGGCCTTTACCTTATTAGAATGTGAGTAGAAATTAATGTGGTACATGGAAATAAATTTAAAGAGGAATGAGTTAAATGTGAATTTCTAAAGTTTTGGAATTGGTTGCAAAAGTCTTACCCTATCAGAGTTTCATTTGATTTCTGAGATTTTTGGTAACCTAAATTTCAAGAGCTACCGAAACCACAAAATTGCGCCTTGATAAAAGTTACTGATATCAGCATTTCTTGCTGAGGCTCCAGACCAGCTTTCTTTTGCTGAAGAAGAAAATAAAAATTGAGTTTAGAGTCATTTAAAAACAAAAGATAAGATACAAAATGCAGTCCACTGGAAGGGACGAAGTGGGCAAAGACTCAAGGAATATGTAGGTAAATTAAATATATGATTCTTGTGAGTTTTTTAACTATAATTCATAATCCTATGTTATAAGATCTTTAATTATGAACCTTTGGAATATCGATAGGGCTGATGTAATGCCTAACGGTAGACTAAAGAGTACTGCAGAGTATAGCTTAGTCATAGTAATTGAGACAATGATTAGCAACATGTTTCCAAATTTCTTGGTAGATCAAACTATATGAGTTCAGTAAAACTAAGGTTAAAACCTGTGAGGCATGACTATAAGGAAGGAATACAAGTGCATTTTGAGTAAAAAGGATGATAGATGGAGGTATCATTTGTGGGAAAAAGGAAAGGAAGCTGTTAAAGTGAAACTGCTTTTGAGGAACAGGATAAAATGAACATAAAGGAATGTATAGAAGGCTTGAGTAAGTGAAGAAATGTGTGTGTAGCTTTGGGGCTGTGTTATAAGAAAGAAAACTGTGAGTAAACTGTATTGTTATAATAAATTTTTGAAATTATATGCAGATTTGTTCTAGTATCCAGAATTTTGTTACAGTGCTCGTAGATAATTGGAAATCAATGTTTTCAACATGGAACTAAATGAATTGGGTAAAATATTTGCTTTTCTCTCCTGAGTGCCATGAAACATTAAGGCATTGTGTTTGTTTGCCTAAACCTAGACATAAACCTTTCCTCTCTGCAGTAGAGTCTATGCCTGGTTCAGACAGGAAAACCAGCTGTGGAACACCAAAAGCCGTCTTCCAGGAAAAGAGTAAGGGGATTGTTCTAAGTGACAGCGGCAGGCATTTAACAGCTGTTATTTCAAGTACCCTACAAACCTCAGGGATACCCTAAAGTCAGGCTGGCTCAAGGAAGGACTGCACATCGTCTGTGCCGTCTGTGCCATGGGAAATGAGGAAGCTGGAAATCTGCAATAGCTGACTCAGCCTGCGCCCTGCCCTCAGTGTCAACGGAGGGCAAGAGGACGGAGGCCAGTTCAATCTGAAGGGCATTCGTGTAGTTCAGACCTGATCATCACATCCTATGGCCGGGCCTGGGAAAGACCTGACGTGATGTAAATAAAACATGAAATGCCGTTGTTGGCATGTCTCCTGCTCTGTCTTTGACCAATCCCCAGGACATCTCAGTAAGTAACGGGGTATCACAAATGGAGAGTTCTTCAATCCTGCTGTGCTTATGCAAAGGAACAAGCCAGGTTTGTTAAGTTGCCTGGCAAACTTGAAATGGAGGAGGACACACAACCATGTTTTATAATCTGCTCTTCTGTGAGAATCAGATTCTAGTTCTACAAAGGTGATTGAATAATTGGGTAATCTTAAAAGCAAGCTGTCTTGTCTCTAGAGAAACACAATATTGAACATTCCATCACCAGCTGGCCAGTAAAGCAGAAGCCAGAGCTTTACCAGCGGGGACCTCAGCTCAAAGTGTAGAACCCTTGATTTCCCCCAGCCTGTCAATTAGCTAAAGTACTAAGAGCGGACATCTAAGCTAGTTCTGGGTACACATTCTTTGTTAGTGCATAACAGCTCTCAATGTTTGTACCATCATGGATTAACATGCCATTTAGAGAATATTTCCCCTCGTCCAAAACACCATGTAGAAGAGGAAGAATGGACATTGAAATGAGGTATCTAAAGGGAAGTTGAAAATTACTGACCCCTAGACTAAAGCCGTGAAATATTGGTGAAAGGGAAGAACAGGGCAGTAAGAAGGAAGTAACTCAGAACTGTGCTTCCTATACCATTGATAATTGTGTTTTTTTTTTGTACCCTGAGCATTTGAGCATTTGCCATGTATTTCTCTGCCTCCAAGGTTTGGTCATTTCAAAGCTGCATTCCTTAGCATAACCAATTTGATTTTTCAAGTTCATTGCCTGGGGCTCATTAAAAACTAAGGTAGTTGAGATTTCACCCCTCAAACAGGCAGGGTCAGCGTCCCTGTGTCAGCAGGAAGCAGCTCCAGAAGATAAAACTTTGACCATTTTCTCATTAAAGATTTAAGGTGGTGAAATCTCTAGTGGAATATGATATAGGTAGATAGATTGAGGAAGCCTCGTCTTCCTTGAAAATGAATTCCAATTGCCTCATCGTGAGTTCAAACCCTCTTTTATGGAGAAACTCTATTCCTTTTGATATTCTTTTGGGCCAAATGACACTACTCCAACTTAGCCTTGAAACAGGAGTAGATGCCAGAATGTAAGATCTCTCAATTCTCCAGTCGTTACTAGTTTTCACAGGTATCAAGGCCCAGCTCCATGCAGGGCTTGGCGCACACTGCCAGAGTAAAGTCCTCAACTGTACACATTGGGAGATCTAATCTGAATCAAATGACTTAAGATTGCTCAAACCTCAGTGGATAGGTCCTTGTACCATAATCCTGACCACACCGACTACTCTAAAGCGGGACAGAATCAAAAAGCTGCCTCTCCCTTGGAGACATAACAACATTGACCAGAGGCATGTCCTAATAACAGTAGATGAACCCCTCCAGATATGACTGGTGAAAGGGACTTAGAGGAAACATGGGAGACTACGGGTTATTCTGTTTCTGTATGCTCTATGTGACAGTTGTGGAGCAAGCTCCCTACATGCCCCAGTTTTGACACTGGATACATTCCGATGCTTAGACAGGTAGAACTGACTGTGACTTCTGCCAGTTATAGCCCACTCTGGGACGTGTTTTTGTTAAGGAACCTACCGAGCCTATTGTAACCAGAACTATAGGGTGACCTCCCAGCAATTGTACCACAGGTCAGAAAAGAGATCTCCTATACCAGGAACTCTTGATTAGGGTCATTATGAAGGTGGCATAGAAAGTCTTTCACACTCACAAGGAGTGAGAGGACCAGATTAGGAAAGAAGACAAAGGCAATGGAGAGGACTATATGCTTCCTGGCTGGTGCAGACGAGGAAGACTAGGGGAGACGTGGCTTGACCCAATTCCCGAGTCTTGGGTAACCCTTTATGTGGAGGGGAAACCTATAGGAATAGTGCTAGATACCAGAGCCCAATATTCTGTTCTGAATAAGCACACAGAGAGGACGTACTTAGGATTTAAAATAAATGAGGGAGCGTGGTGACTGACAGAGGCAATGAAGGAAAGTATCCTTCGAATCCCTACTCCTAGTTCAACGGGCATTTGAGGGACCTAAGGAGTCCCTCCTTAAGGTCTCTGCACTGTCTTTACCGGACCCCACAGAACTGTTCACCTTGTTTGTGGAAGAGAAGGCAGGGATAGCCAAAGGAGTGTTAGCCCAACGACTTGGGCTGTGGAAGCGGCTGGTGGCTTATCTGTCAAAGAGACTGGACCCTTTTGCTGCCGGATGGCTTCTGTGCCTTCGAATTACAGCAGCAGTTGTCCTCATGATCAAGGACACAGATAAGCTAACCTTTGGGCAATATTGAAGTGATCACCCCTCACATACTACTGAGGGAGTGCTGCGGCAACCCACTAAAAGGTGGATGGCAAATTCTAGACTAATTCATTATCAGGGGCTCCTAATTGATTCCCCTAGACTCACTTTAGCAGAACCCACCATACTCAATCCTGCAACCCTCCTGCCCACCCTGGATTTAGGATCCCCTATACATGATTGCAAGGAAATTCTTTCTGACATTTCACAATTCTGGCCGGATTTGAAGGACAGTAAGCTCCCCAATTCTGATTTGATATGATTTATGGATGGGAGCAGCTTCTAGGACAATGGGGTGTGATGGGCTGGAACATTGGTGGTGGTAGTGGTGTGGAGCTCTCCCTTGCCACCAGGAACCTCCTCCCACAGAGCATAAATGATAGCCCTGGATGAAGACTTGGAGAGAGCAAAGGGAAGTGAGTGACGGTGTACACAGACAGCCAATATGCATTTGGGACTGTGCACGCTCATGGGGCAATATTTTGAGAATATGGCTTCCGGTTAGCAGAAGCAAAGGAACTATGAAACCTACGAAAGGTACAGCAACTTCTGACTGCCTTAGGGAAGCCCAAGAGGGCTGATTCAAGTCGTGGTTAAACCAGTCAGCATGGCTTGTCAGATGCTGTCAGTACTGGCGGAGCGCTTCTGCTTCTCCTCCTACTGCTCTCTAAAAGACCCTGTGTCTTAAGTAGGCTAGAGGCATTTGTAAGGGACTGGGTTAATACCGTCCAGCTCCTGTTGCTGAGACAACAGCGTGAGCAACTTCACAGGTTAAAGGCTGAGGATGATTCCTCAGTTTAAATAAGAAAAGGGGGGGGGGAATGTTGGTTATGGAGCGGAAGAAGATGGACTCCATATTTATAGCCCCTGCTCCATACTCCTACATTTTGGCTTTCTCAGGATTTTTCTCCCTTCCCCTTCCCTGGCCATCAGCAAAAAAAAAAAAAAAAAAAAAAAAAAAAAGGGCATCTGGGCTGAAAACTTTTGGTTCTCAGAATCCTGGTTCTTCCCCCACGCCTTTGCTTATAACTCTGCCTTGGTTCTTAGAATACTGCTTCATCTCCCCCGAGGCTGATAGCTCAGCCCTGGTTCCCAGAAACTGCCCGAATGGGAGCAGGGGAGGAGGACACAACTTTCAGAATGGCCATTAAATTATCAGGATAAGAAGACTGTTTGTAACGGCTCATTGTGCTGTTTGAAACTAGGCTGAATCTTGTACTTTTACTTATATCTCACTTTGAAACTGTAAGCGTGGACTATGACGCAGACACTGGCTAAAAAAACTGCACCTTCTCCCTTGCTCAGGGTCTTACATTGGCCTGCGTGCCTAAGAGCTTGACCCCCGCTAGCTGCCTTGAATAAACTCCACTTGTGTTTTTCATTACTGGCTGGACTCTGTGTGGCTTGGAGAGGGGAGATTAGCAATCTCGGAACCTAACACCTCCTGGGCATCTGTTCCCTTGACCTAAGCCTCCGCTGCCCTTACTTCCTAAAACCTCTCAAAGCTGGGCCTGACGAGGGACTGGATGAACCAAGGGCAAGCGGTAAAAAATGTGCTACCCTGGCATCAAGATGGGCCTGCCCAAAATTCCTAATGCTGAACTATAAATTAGGAGCTTGGTCATAGACAGATGCTGTCATGATCCAAAAAGTAACAAGCAGATTTGGAACCTGCTAGGGCTAGGAATGATTAATCTGGCCTGAGCTCTGTAGATTGAGTCTGTGGCAAGATGTTCCCAGAAGACGTGCCATACACGCTTCAATGTATCTCTTACTCCATACAAAAATAACTATCACTATCCACTGTCACTGTCCTCCTGTTGTTCATTGATTTCTCCAGCAAGCCCAATAACGTCTCCATTGTGACAATTGCTACTGGGTTTGGCATAGCGAATACATTTCGGTTATCTTGCCAGGTTTTGCTGTGCTGGCGAGATACTCTCGGTAGCTTGCCAGGCTCTCCGAGAGGGGCGAAGGAATCGAACTCGAGTTGGCCATGTTGGCCGCTTACAAGCAAACACCCTACCCACTGTGCTATCGCTCCAGTCCACAAAAATCATTACAGGAGAAAAACACCGTAAGAGGTATTTTGCCCCTGGGCGGACAGGAAGGGTTTCCTAATGTTGCTTTTGCTTCCAGACAGGACGGAGCATGGACCAGGAGGGAAAGTTGGAGAGAGATAAATAAGGGTGGAGAGAGAATGAGGGGGGTCAGAATCGAAAGAGGAGAGGAAGAACCTAGGCTGCAAGATGAGCAGCGTGGATAGATGAGCAGGGATGTGACGGAGGAATGAGGGGCAAGGAAGGAAGAATGAGTGAGATTGGAGAGACATAGATTGAATAAACGATAACTAATCAGCAACCAGCCTGGTCCTCGTTCTTCCTTCGCCAACCCATCACCTACAGCTGTCTGGATACTGTCCATACACGACTGCTTGAGAGCACCGAACACAGTGTTAGGGTCCAAGAACGGGAGAATCCCCCCGTCCCCCGATATCGCACAGTGTCCAGTCAGTAATGCAAGCCACACAGAGCATTTATTGAAGCCAGCTAGCTGGGGTTGAGCCATCAGGCATGCAGGCCAAGGCAAGACCCTGTATCAAAGAAAACATCAAATCATAAGGTTGCTGTTTGCGCCACAGTTTGCACTTCTGTGGGTTACACACTTCAGAGAAAAACCAGGTCATCGAGCCGTGCCATCTCACTTATGCCAGGATGTTCTAGTGGTTTCTCACCTTTTTCTCAAGCCTGGATATCCTCGAAAGATAGAGAAAGATTGCAAAAGAAAGAGCAAGTTTGCTTTAGCTTCTCCTTCCTGCCCAGGTGGTCCAGAAGGGTGGATGCAGGTATCTGCTACTGTATGCTGTGGGGGCTTCTCAGGTCTTGGCTCCTCCTGAGCCAACAGCAGGGAGTGAGAGAGAGCTATCTGGAGAGCCTGCAAACAAACATCCTTCCGTCGGCATGTTCTTTACAGTGTGTGAATTCTCCTCTTCCTTTTTTTAGCACACCTTAATTGGGTAGATTTTTTTGGTAGGTAATGGCTAACACAAGTTCATTTGGCTTGGTGATGAGCACAGAGTGTCAAAGCATGTGAAATTGTACATCAGTTAATTTTTAAATACATACTTTAGTAATAAAAGTTATAATTTAGATCTCTTCACAGAATCGAAAGATTAATTCTATAACAGATTCTGAAAAATATGTTTAGTGTAAATAAACATGATCGGGCTACCATCCAGACCACATGGCTGCTTCTCCCAGAAGGAAGCATAAAATGGGGGCTCCGTAGTCATGCCACCATCCTCCGAGCCAGGCTGTTTTTACTCAGGGCGCACCAGGGGCAGGGGTGAGAGTCCTCCCGGCCCCAGGGGATGCACCCCTAGCAGCCTACCTCCACTATCCAGCCACCACCGCGCTCAAGGCCACTCCCTACATGCTTGTGTGGAGCCTCACGATTGAGTCAAGTCCCAAGGAAACCAGGTAATGCAGAACTTTGTGATCTTGGAATCTGGGCTCAACGGAACCTGGGAGCGGAGATACCTGCCCATTTCCAGTGGTCGTCGGGGACTCGGGTCATTCCCATAAGCTATTTTCTGCGAGTGCCAGATATTCTCATCATTGGCCACCATATAGATAACACGGTTGCTTCTCATAAGGGAAGGGAGCATAAAATGAGGACCCATATCCATTCCACTGGAATCCATGCCACGGTGTTTTCACTCAGGATTCTGGGGGTGGGGGTGGAGAGAGCCCTCCCAACCCCATGGAACGCAGCCCCAGCGGCCTAACTCCACAACTACCACTACCATGCTTAAGCCCGGTTCCACATGCTCAGGAAGAGCCTCATGAAGGGGTGAACATATTCCAGGACTGCGGGACTGCTTTCTTGGTCAAGCAACACATCATAAGACACTCCCTCTCTATTCTCCATAATAACCACACGATACTTCATGGGTTCAGACAGTAGGAAAAAAACATATATATATGTATAGTATATAGCATATAGACATATTTTCATATATATGTATAACCAAAGCTCACATCACCCAAACTTTAACAACATGTTAGTGATATCCTATAGAATGTCTTAATGGCTCCTGCCAAAATAGAACAATATTCACACTTTTTCCTATATGAACAATCTTTTGTAAGAATGTTCAGTAGTTCATCATAACAGACAATACAAAATACATTCTTTCGGCTGTGTTTTGGGACAGGGTTGGTGTGGAAACATCCTGAGTTTGACAGTGGGAAGGTGTAATGGTTGTGGGATTATTGTGTTTGAATATTAAATGTATCAAAGATTGTAAACTGACTTATAAAATAAAATAAATTAAATAACTAAAATAAACACGATTATCCTCTCTCAGAAGAGAGAAAGCATAAAATGACACACCACAGCCTTGTGCCAGACCGGTGCCAGACTATTTCATTCAGAGTACCTCGGAAGGGGTTGGGTGAGGTCTGCCCAATGCAAGGGGCTGAGCCCTGGTACTTGAAAACCTCCAGAACTCAACTGCCAACATGCTCAGGGCCTCTTTTCACACACTCGGGCAGAGACTCACTCATTAGTGAATCCACAAAAAACCCAGGTATGCTGGATTTATGACTGAAAACTCTAGGATCATGAAACTGGCAATAGGTCTCCACTGTCTC
Source organism: Sorex palustris (assembly GCA_028565675.1). Classification (NCBI taxonomy): domain Eukaryota; kingdom Metazoa; phylum Chordata; class Mammalia; order Eulipotyphla; family Soricidae; genus Sorex; species Sorex palustris. The sequence continues at coordinate 3,718 of JAOXYA010050479.1, read as the reverse complement.
CTTGTTTTCCATGATTTAGCATAAACTTCCTCTTAGCTGGTGCCAGGTAATCTGATCTACCGCCATGATCCAGAGACCCATTGTCCTTCTCTCTCAGAAGAGAGCATAAAACGACATGCCATAGCCATTCTGCAGGACCGCGTGCCAAGCTATTTAATTCGGGGTGTTTTGGAGGGGTTGAGTAAGGCGCCATCTTTGCCTCAAGGAACCCAGACCTGGCAGCCGAAAACCTCCAGAACTCAACCACCATTATGCTTATGGCCTCTCCCCAAATGCTTGGTCTGAGCCTCACCTACAAGTGAACTCTTCTGGACTGCATTTATGGCCATGCAATATGCCATATTTCACACCACTAATATTCCAAAAGCGTCACTGCATCACTATCATCCCATTCTTCATCGATTTGGTCTAGCAGATGTCAGTAATGTCTCCATTTGTCCCAGCCCTGAGATTTTGGCAGCCTCTCCTTATTCATCCTTCCCAACAGTGCCTTCTTGGAGGCTCTTTCAGGGTCAGGAAGTTGAGACCCGTTATTGTGACTGTTTTTGGCATATCACATACACCATGGGGAGCTTGCCAGGCTCTGCCTTGTGAGCAGGATACTCTCAGTAGCATGCTGGGCTCTCTGAAAGGAATGTATAATGTATATAAGAAAATACAAGCAACTATGTTAAAACCCATCACAAGTGTCCTGCTTTAGGTACACCAGTGGGCTAGATTACATATGAGGTCACTCACCCACTAATGCAGCCACACGCTTCCAGGAGCTTTGTTTTATAGTCTCTGATATTAGCCATTGATGAAATTACATGATGCCAGAGGCAGTTTGTTAGTGTGACTGCCAAGCTACTGAAAAATGGGGGCTCTGGGTGAAGGAGGCCCATTCCTGATCCAAGCAGGCTTGAAGATCTCAGGCCCAGGTCCCTAATAACCGGATTTCTCTGCCAGTTCCTTCATGTGTGAGGCTTGTCCGAGCATATGGGGAGAGTGGCCTTGAGCATGGTTGGCTAGTTCTAGAGGTTTTTGGCTGCCAGGCTTCTGCTTGGGGCGGGGAGGGAAACTCAACCCACCACCCTCCAAAGGGTCCCGGTGAAGACAGCCTGGTATGGGGGCAGGAGATTCTGCCTCGCTCTCTATTTCGGGAGATTTGTTTTATAGTTTCTGGATCTTGGCATTGATGGGAATACATGGCGCAACGGGCAGTTTGTGGGTGTGACTGCCAAAATACTAGAAAATGGGGGATCTGGGGGTATGGTGCCGCCAGCAGGTCAACTTGTGTCTGAGAGGCAAGTGCATCAGCAGGCCGATGGCACCATCAGGCTTTCAAATACCCCAAAATTGCTGCTGTGCCTTCGGCCACAAAATTTGGATCAACGTTTACCAAGAAAGTAAACGGCCAAAAGTTAGGTATGTGGGAGATACACCCACAAACCACCTCCAGCTCAGGTATATAATTGGAGGAATGACCTCTATGGTTCCTGATCGAACTGCTTAATGGCCATGATCTCAGAAACTCAGAAACAAATCTTGGAACCCAAAGACTTTTGGCAGAAATTTGTCCTGTTTCTGCAGCAAGTTACTGGCGCTGGGCCACTGCAGGTGGGAATAGGTTTCATGCCCTGGCCTGTTCCCTCTGGCGGCCTGGTGACAGCCAACCTTTCAGAGTCCACTGGACAGTCATGTTTGGGCCTGCAGTGACGAGACATAAAGGGCATCACCAGATGGGGATGGAACGAACCCTTTCCTCCCTATCCCAGCGAGACCATGAGTCGCCACTTGCAAATGACCTCTCTGGCTCCTGATCAAGCAAATTAATGGTCGTGATCCCAGAGAGTCAGAAACAAATCTCGAAACCCAGTGGCTTTTGGCAGAAGTGAATCTGGACAGCATACAAGGTGGCTGCTGCCTCAGAGTTTATAGAAAAGCCAGGTAGGAGTTGGCGGTGACGGGACAACTGCAGTCTCATGGGAAGGGGGTAGTACCGGCTTGTCCTTCATGCCCTACCGAGGTCACAACTTGCCTCCCACAAGCAAATCTTTGGCACAGCCATGACTCTAGCTGCAAAAGGACTTAGTCCAGAGCCCAGCAGCTTGTGGCAGAAAAGTGAATGGACCATGCATTAAACTATGGCACCATACCTCCCCGGGGGGAAAGAATGTTGCTTCCTTCCACCTTCCCCTGATCTTCCCCCTCCCCTAGCAGCAAGGTGGCCACCTCCTCAGAGCTTATAAGAAAGCCAGGTATGAACTGGTATTGACGGGGCAATTGCAGTCTCATGGGAAGGGGGCGGTACCGGCTCATCCTTCACACACTACCGAGATCATGAGTTGTCCGCCAAGAGCGGCTCTCTGGCACAGCCATAACACCAGATGCACAGAAACCAATCTCATAATTATCTGGCTCTTTGCAGAAATCCAAAATCGCGAGGCCACTATTGCAGCCACGTGAGATTATATGATTCTCATAACCAGCTGTAGAATACAAAGTATTTCACAATGCCTTTTCAGCAATTCTGATTGTTGGGGGAGAAATTCTAAGCAATAATGGTGCATCTTTTGTCAAAATAATGAATGTACTCAATGTAGAGAAAAGTTAAGTAGAAATCATCTGCCTCACAAGCATTGGAAGGGGTGGGAGAAGGGGTATATTGGGGCTCTTGTTGGTGAAAAATGAGTACTGGTGAAGGGAAAGGTGTTTGATCATTGTAAGACTGAGACTTAAACCTGAAAACTTAGTAACTTTTCTCACAGTGATTCAATAAACAGATATAAAAAGGAAAAAATAAATAAAAAAAATTAAGGTGGAGTTTATGCCCAGTTCAATCAGCTAATCAGTGGCTGAATAAATAGAAGTACTCCTACAAAAAAAATAGACAATCAAGAAACTATGCACATAATACTTCACCCAAATTTTCGTCCAGTTGTTTCTTCAAAAAGAAACTTCCTGCAACTTTGAAGATTTTCAAGAACTGCTATACCATCTAAAATAGGTTAAAGATTAGAATGTACGAGGTATGTTCCCGCTTGGTGCCCCCTCCCCACCCAAACTCGGGACCCCAAAAGCCAGCTGCCACCGGGACTCCGGCCGGGGGCAACTGCTTCCACTTCCACAGCGAGCGCCAGGCCAACTATTCTCAGCTCCTCTGCAACAGGTCTGGTCCTGCTTGGCGCCCCCTCACCACCCAAACTCGGGACCCCGAAAGCCAGGTGCTGCCTGGACCCCAGCCTGGGGCACCTGCCTCCACTTCCGCAGCTTTCCTAGCTCCACTTCACATTTCTTGCTTCTTTATCAAAGATTAAGTGATCATATATTTGAGAGTCTGTGACAGAATATTCAACTCTGTTCTGTTGGTCTGCGGGTCTGTTTCTATTCCAATTCTATGTTTTAATTACTACTTTGTAGTACAGTTTGAATTTGTGGAAGGTGATGTCACCCATCTTTTTCCCCCCAAATATTGCTTTAGCTATTCATGGGGGTTTATTGTGCTATATGAATTTCAGGAGTGTTTTGTCTATTTCTTTGAAGAATATCATGAGTATCCTTATAGGGACCGCATTGAATCTGTATAATGCTTTGGGAGTTAAAAATGCCCCAGCCTGCACACACCTGAGGTTCTGGATGTCTCACCCACTGGGCCTCTGGAAATAAATTTTGGGTGTGATTTTTAGAACTCACAGCCCCCGTGGTTATAGAAGAAAAAATTTCTTTAAGGAAAATC
>JAOXYA010050470.1:0-12227 GCA_028565675.1 Sorex palustris | reverse complement strand
CCCCCCCCCCCCCCCCCCGTGTTTGGTCACACCTGGTGATGCTCGGGGCTTACTCCTGGAATGCTCTGGACCATATGGAACATTAGGGATTGAGCCCAGGTGTTCATGTACAAGGCAAATGCCCTTCCTGCTGTCCTGCCCTCTGGGGCCAGCATGGTTTTATTCTTCCTGTGCAGGCTGTTCTCATGGTTGGCCGGTGTCCTGGCTCTAATGGCTATAGGGGAGGTCATTTTTAGGCAGGCTGGGCTCAACCCTCATTAGAAGCTGATCGTTCTAGATCCCCAGTGAAAGCAGGCTGAAATCCTTTGCAGCAGTGGTGTGAGGGCTGCTGCTAGAGCCGCTCTGAGCAACCTCCCGCTGGTTCTGTCTGGGTTTGGGCTTTTGGCTAGGTTTTGGTTTTGGTTTTAGGATGCCGCTCCTCTCCTGGAGCCCTTAGACGGAAAACAGTGCTCTTTGCTGGCAGAGTCTTGAAGAGGGCCCCATGCCCTGTGCTGTCTTTGAGCTTTCTCTGTTTACATGGATTTGTTGAGCTCCGGGCCGCTGTGAGCGCTGGAGAGGCAGTCCCAGTGCCTGCCCACATCACTCACATGCACCAGCTCAGTTACCTGCACCAGAGACTTCGCCGTGGGTCCTGCAGGTGCAGTAATTCAGGTGTTCCTGGACACGCGCTGCTGGTGGCTCCCCTACCCACCCCTGGTCCCTGATGAGTCACAGAGACCCACCTGGCAGGAACCAGCAGGCAAACGTGAGTGGGAGGTTGGGTGCAGCCTGGTCAGAGTGGCACTCTGTGGCCCATTCTCAAGCACTGAGCCTGTTGGGCAGGACTCACAGCTCGAGCGCCTTCCAGCAACTTCCAGTGCAAAAGCATGGGTTTGGGTGGTTCTGCAGCCCACAAGCCAGCCCTGTGCAGTCTCCAGCATCCTGGGGCCTGTGACTCTCTGACACTCGTTTCACATTTTCAGCTAGTTTGGGCTGTTGCAGGGATGGTACCATAGTGTCCTTACACTGGCTGCTGTTAAAGGAAGTACAGTGCTGACTGTGTGTGTGTACTTACTCTGTGTGTGCATGTGCCTGTGTTCTCATATGTACATGTGAGTGTTGTGTGTGTGTGCATATGTGTTTGTGAACATACTTGAGTGTGTGCACCTGTGTGTGCAGGTGTGTGGACATACCTCTGTGTGCATGTGTGTGCATGCGCGCATGTGTGGACATGTCTGTGTGTGTATGTGTGTATATATACCTCTATGTGCGTGAGTGTGTGTTGTGTGCATGTTTGTATGCATATGTATGTTTTGTGTGCATGCATGAGTGGTTGTATGTGCTTGTGTGCACATGTGTGTGTGTGTGTGCGTGCGCGTGTGCCCATGTCTCAGAGCTGAGCCCCCCCAGCACACAAGCAGCTTGACACAGCAGGACACACCTGCTTTCAGCTCCCAAGAAGCTGAGAGAGAGCTGATTGCATTCCCTGCCTCCTCTTTTTTTGTCAACAGAGTTATTTCGAGTTGCTTTTCTGTTCAGTTTTGTTGGCTTTGTGGGGGCCATACCCTGAGATCCTCAGGGCTTGTTCCTGTTCAGGGACTTGGGGGACCATCTGGGGTGCTGGGGATTGATCCCAATGTGGCTGCTTGCAAGGCAGGTGCCTTCCCCACTGCACCCTCGCTCTGGCCCCTTGCGATGGATGCCTTTTCCGTAACAGGGATGTTAAATCAGGAGTCAGCAAGGGCGGTAGACAATGCTCTGTCCCGGTGCTGACCCAGTTTAGCACCCAGTGACTCCTCCCTCCCACCCCTTCCCCCCTCCCCCTCCGCTCCCCTTCCTTCCTCTTCCATCTTCTCTCTTTTCTCTCTCCTCTTTCCTCCGTGCCCACCCTTCCCTGTGTTTTCTGGAAGCACCATGATTCCCAGCACTTTCCTGGCAGGGTCCATCCACACAGCATCCTGGGAGCACACACCATCCACCCTTGTCCAGGCTCCCCTCCACTCCCACTCTCGGCATGCTTGGTCCCGTAGCTCCTGGCTTTCGTTCCTGTGCCCCTGACCCCTCCCCATCAGGAGTGGTCATCCTCTGGCTTCTCTTTCAGGACAAAGTGTCGCAGCTGGAGCTGGAGCTGGAGGAGGAGAGAAGCAACGCGGACGCTCTGTCTGAGAGGATCGCCCGGAGCAGGGACCAGGTAGGACCCAGCTGCCAGGGTGGAGGCAGGCACGTCCATCAGGGGCCAATCCCGGGGGCTGCAGGAAGAGCGAGCCAGGTGTCTTCATCCCAGAGACCGGCAAGGAGCTGTGGCCATGTCGGACCCGAGGTGTCAGGTGGACGGCAGATGGGCCGTGTGCATGCGGTGTCAGCTGGGACACAGAGCCCTGCGAGGAAGGCTCTCCAGAGCATGGGTGTGGGCCCTGAAGGTCGTGCTGGGCTCAAGCCCCTGGAGTACCACTGAAAGGGCCCCTGAACCGCCGGCTCCCAAAACCAAAACAAATTTTATTTTCTTTTGTGGGGAAGGACTTGGGGATAAAGGTAGTTACACTCAGGAATGCCCAGGGGTTACTCCTGGATCTGCATCAGGAATCACTCCTGGGGGGGGGGAGGGGGGGAGGGAACGTGAAATGCTGGATGTTGAACCCAGGTGAGCTGAGTGCAAGGCAAATGCCCTATGCACTGTACTATTCGCTCCGGCCCCCAGCTAAAAACTTTTAAAATTAAAAAATGAAAGTGCCAGAGAAATGACCCAAAGGATAGGAGCACATTCTTTACATGCAGGAGGCTTGGGTCCCAGCCTTGGCATCCATGGCATGGCCCCCAAAGCATACTTAAATACATGATAAAAATCCTGATTCACTCACTGACCTGGGCTGTGTGGGCAGCCAGGGGGCTGAACACTGTGGGAGGGGGGCTCTTCCTCTAGGGACCGGCAGGTGTATGCACAGCTTATGCCTGCTTCACTGTCCTGTCCTCCCACACCACAAAGGAGGCTTTTTGCAGGGGTTTCTGTTCGTTTGTTTTGGTTTGGGTTTGGCAGGGGTTATTCCCGGCTCTGCACTCAGGGATCACTCCTGGCAGGGCTTGGGGGGACCACATGGGATGTCAGGGAATGAACCGGGCCGGCCACGTGCAAGCAAGTGCCTCACTGCTCACTATCGTTAGGTCGCTCTTTGCAGTTTTGAAGTGTCCCCACACTGTGAACCAAGACGCCAGCAGGCAGCAGGGATACACTCATCACATCATTGGGAACGGGATCTTTTCCGAGCGCTGTCAGGGTCAGCCCAGGCTTCTCTCTCCTCCCAGAGGTGCTTAGCACCCGCCCCTGCCACCCTACTCTGGGCCACAGGCACCGCTGCCCGCACTGTGGGGGAGAGAGCTGGAGAGCTGGCATGCTGCCAAGACGGGGGGCCGAGCTGTTGGCCATGGGTTCCCTGGGAGGGTAAAGGAAGCCTTGCCAGGTACCGTCTGCCCACCATGAGCCTGGTGCTGCCTCCATACCCCCAGGCCAGGCCAAAGTGCCCTTGGTGGGGAAGACCTTCAGGCACGAGGGGGGCTGCCGACCAGCACCGCCGCGAGTGATCCCCGTGCACTGCTGTGGGTCCCCAATAAACCCAAACCCCAACTCTAGATGCTGAGCACAGCCTGGCTGTCTCCTCTGGACCCTGTGACTCCCCTCTTGGCCCCGAGGGCTGTCGGGTCAGCAGCCCGTGAAGCATCAGCACACTTGACTTCAGGGCCCGTTGCTTCTGCCTGGCCCCCTCCCCAGGTCACACCTAGATATGTGGGTCCAGGAACCAGTGCGCCCCCCTCCTCCTTGGGTCTAGGCCAGGGACCTCCTCATGGCCTGGCAGCAGGCTCACTCCCGACCCTCCTCACCAGCCTAAGATTTGAGATGACCCCCAGGCTGAGCCTGGCGTGTTTGTCACTTGCCTGACATGCCACCCTTGGTGGCGGGATGTGTGACTGAGCAGAGTTGGGGCTCTTTGGGCCTGGGACTGAGATGCCCAGTGAAAGGATGGTCGTCAACCCCAGGAGCAGGACAGACCTGTGGCATTGGGTGAGGTGGGGGCACATGGCCATCCAGTGGCTGTGGTAGCTGCAGTTGGAGTCCTGTGGCCTGTGTAACAAGGGGACTCCCATGCTGGGGGTGACACCCAGGTCACTGCTCCTCTGTGAAGAGGCTTCGTGACAGCACCCCCCGGGCCCAGCCGCTCAGGTGCGTGATGTGGAGAGTTGTTCCCCTGTGACCGAGGGTCATCTCTGTGCCAGCCCACGGCTGACACATGATGGGGTTGAGGGGCCCACTGTTAGGGGCCATCACAAATCCCTCCGGGACTGTCACTAAGCCAGAGGGCAGCTGCTCCTGATCTCCAGGACTGGCCCGGCCACAAGCACCCGTGGTAGCAACCCCACCGCACCTGCTTGTGGCTGCTCTCGCCAGAGTGCTCAGGGCTTCACCTTCCCTCCCCTGCCGCCCCCACTCTCTCCCGAGCAGCTGGGATGCTGCTGTTCTCTCTGCTCGCCCCGTCTCACCTCCTCTCTCTGACACCCGGGCCAGAGGCCTCCCCTGCCACCCACACCCCCGTTCTCTTTCTGCCAGAGTAGGCCAGGGCTGGGGGAGAAAGGTTTGCTGCAGAATATTCCCACCTTTCGGCCAGAGCCACTGAGCTGTGCGTGGGAAGTGGCTGCATGCAGACGGGGACAGCCAGTGGGGGGCTATGAGCAGTGGGGACCCCTGGGAGACTGTGAGTCATGGGGACCCCTCGGGGGGGCTATGAGTTATGGGGACCCTCGGGAGCTGTGAGCAGTGGGGACCCCTGGGGAGCTGTGAACAGTGGAGACCCTGGGGGGCTGTGAGTCATGGGGATCCTCAGGGGCTGTGAGCAGTGGGGACCCCTTGAGGGCTGTGAGTCATGGGGACCCTCAGGGGCTGTGAGTAGTGGGGACCCCTCGAGGGCTGTGAGTCATGGGGACCCTCGGGCTCTGAGCAGTGGGGACCCCTTGGGGGCTGTGAGCAGTAGAGACCCCACAGGAGCTGTGAGCAGTGGGGACTCCTCGGGGCCTCTGAGTGTGGCCCCTGAGGTTTTGGAGGGGCTTCCTGTCGGTCCGCCTAGTCTGTCTTCCCAAAGCCTGGTGGCTGTGGCCCTCCCGTGCATGTTCCTCCCCGCTTCCCGCTGTCTGTCCTGGTATCCGTTTCCACAGGCCTGCGGGGAAGTGCAGCTGTGAAGGAATTGCGGTTGGGTTTTCTTTCTCCTTTGGGGGTTGCCAGGAGGCGTGGGCCCTCCCAGATAGCCCTCCCATCACCACGCAGTCACCAGGCATGAGGGCACTGTGTGTCCTTGTTTCTTTCCGTCTCCAGGAGGTCACCGTGTCCTCTGTTGAGGAGCGTGACCAAACCATTCCCTGGGACTGTGTCCCTGTCCCTGTGCTGACCCCTCAGTGCCGTAGCCTTAGACCGTGGACATGCATCCATTATGGACTCAAGGCTGGTCACGGGGCCCCAGTGTGGGTTCCTGAGTGCCAGCGCTCAGCCTGCCCTCCAACCCCGCATAGCTGGCTCATCCCCCATGGTTCTCGGGGGTGCCTGGGGGCTGGTCTTGCTCTGCAGGGTGTGTAGCCCAGTTAGCTGTGCAGATCCTGACGAGGGGTGACCGTGCATGTGTATGCTGGGACTGCCCAGGACCCACAGGGTGCTGAGAGGGGGCAGTCTCTCTGGGGAGCAGTTGCAGTGCTCGCCAGCTCTGAAGTGGCAGGAATGGGCTGACTCAGTGTCCGAGGCCGGAAGCCTTGGATGAAACGTGGGCCTGAGGGATGGTACAGTGGGCAGCGCAGAGCAGTCGCCCTAATGTGGACGTGCCGGATTCAGCCCTACCACCATATAGTCCAGAACCTCGAGGTGTGGCCCCCGGGCCACAAATCAGAAAACTAAACTCCAAGCTCAGCAGGGCCGTGTCTTGTCGCGGGAATTTCCAGCCAGCTGCCGTCCCTGACTGGGCGCTGCCCCCGCTCCATGGCCCGTGACTGTCTCTGTGTGTGCCCGTTTCTCTGGAGAGACATGCCGTCCTGTGAGGACATATAAATCCGGGGCCTGGACAGACGCCGTGTAAGGCCACCCTGCCCATTCTGACTTGCGCATCTCCACAAGGACCCTGTGTTCAGAGAGCGTCACTCCTCGGGGTCTCAGGTGACCTCAGGAGTGTCTCGAGGGGACAGAGGCCAGAGGCACCTGCCGCCCAGGGCTTTTGGGTGGGACTGGGACCTGCACATCACCTCTGCAGCCTGGGGAGGCCAGCGGGTGCGCATGCCTCCTGCACAGTGTGCAGGGGCCTGGGTTCTGGGTCCCTGGGGATGGTGGTCCCTCTGGGGTCTGGGACACCCTCGGCCCACACTGTCATGCACTGTCACTTCCTGTGTAGATGGAGCAGGTGAGGAGCGAGCTGCTCCAGGAGAGAGCTGTGAGGCAAGATCTGGAGTGTGACAAGATTTCCCTGGAACGGCAGGTGAGGGCTTTTGCAGGGATGGCCGGGCAGGGGGCTTCCCAGGTCTCTCCCGGCACCCATCCCCATGGTCTGAAGTCTGCCAGGGGAGGGGCACTGCTGGTCCTGTTGCTGGTCTCGCCGTGGAGTGGCCCGGGCATCTCTCTCTGAGCCAGATTGTTGGCGAGGGTGGCTCATAGGTGAAGCCCTGGCCATGGACAAGCCCCTGAGTCTGAGGTCCAGGGAGGCAGGGGTGTACCTCAGGATCCATTTGGGCTTCTGAAAGAGTGTCAGCCCCCTTTCAGGAGGCTCCCCCTCCCCTCCCCCCAGACCCTCCCCAGGGCCTGCACCCGCTGTCAGCCTCTCCCGGCCCCTCTGCTTTGCTTTCCAGAATAAGGACTTAAAGAGCCGCATCATCCACCTCGAAGGCTCGTACAGGTCCAGCAAAGAGGGCCTGGTGGTGCAGCTGGAGGCACGGATCGCAGAGCTGGAGGACCGGCTGGAGAGTGAGGAGAGGTGAGCGGCCGCTGCCCGCCAAGCCCTCCTGGGAGCAGAACACAGGCACCCTCCCTGCCCCCGTGGGAAAAGCAGGCACTTGGCGGACCACATCTCCTCTGCGTCTGCCCCCTGCAGCCCCCCGAGCCGGCTGGGGGTCCATCACGCTCCCCTCCTCGGGCTCCTTTCCTAGTCTGGGGGTGAAGGAGCAGCTCACAATTCCCATCATCCGTTTTCGGGGCCAGAGAGATAGTGCAGGGTGAGGCTCTTACCTCACCCACAGCCGGCCTGGGCTTGATCTCTAGCACCGAGTAGGGGCTCCTGAGAACTGCCAGTATGATCCCTGGGCACTGAGCCAGGAGTGAGCCCTGAGCAACGCTGGGAGTACCGCAGAAGAGCAGAACGAAGCCCGTGATTGCTTTTGGGGGACTCTGGGCTGGGGTGGGGCCATGCCATGCAGAGCATAGTGCGGGCAGCTCTTTCCCCGGCCAGCCAGAGGCCAGCCACGTCTGTCCCAGCCCTCGCGGAGTCATTTTCCCAGAGCCCCGGGGTGTGGCTCCTGGCCCCGAGCCTGGCCCTGACCACCCACCGGCCACGCAGTGAGGCATGCCTGCCTCTTCCCTGCCCCTGCAGGGAGCGCGCCAGCCTCCAGCTCAGCAACCGGCGGCTGGAGCGGAAGGTGAAGGAGCTGGTGATGCAAGTGGACGATGAGCACCTGTCGCTGACGGACCAGAAGGACCAGGTGAGGGGTGGCTCGAGCAGGTGTGGCGGCTCGCCGCTGTCTGCCTGGGCCCCCAGCAGGCCTGTGTGACCCACTCCTGCCTGAACTCACCTCACACATCCCCCGCCCCCTCCACCCCTGCAGCTCAGCTTGCGGCTGAGAGCCATGAAGCGCCAGGTGGAGGAGGCCGAGGAGGAGATCGACCGGCTGGAGAGCTCAAAGAAGAAGCTGCAGAGGGAGCTGGAGGAGCAGCTGGACGTGAACGAGCAGCTCCAGGGCCAGCTCAGCGCCCTGAAGAAGGACCTGAGGTGGGCCAGGGTCTCTGCTCCCGGAGGCCTGCTGTGTGCCGGCCCCATGCCAGAGTAGCCAAACTGGCCTCACCTGCTGTCAGAGGGGCGGGGGCGCAGCCCACAGCAGCCCAAGGGCCACTCCTGGAAGCCCGGCAACTCCTGGGGGTGGGGGTGGGGGGCACCCAAGTGTTCTGGGGACAGCCGGGATCTTGCTCTGCTCGGCCCAGCAGCCCCGCCAGCCCCAGGGGCTCTGTTCAGGGCTCTGGGAGTGGACAGGGACCCTGCTGGGGGAATCCTCCCACACACCACAGAGGGGCCGACAGATCTCTACTGGGGAGCGTCTCCCTGCAGACCCCAGAAGTCACGGTGTGGGGCTGGAAACAACCCCTGGCATCGGCCTGGCCCAGACTCAGGCCTGAGACCGAGAGGGCTGGGCAGGGCCTGGGTGGCCAGATGCTGGGGCACCCAGTCCCCAAAGGCCCCCCCCCCATGGGCCCCAGGGCTGAGAAGCGGCCCTCCTCCTGCAGACTGAGTGCCAAGCCCCATGGCCCCGGGTGGCGTGGGACCCAGGACCCCCGTCCTGAGCAGGCCGCCTGCCCGCTGGTCTCCGCAGGCTCAAGAAGCTGCCTAGCAAAGTACTGGATGACTCGGACGACGATGACGACCTGAGCACCGACGGGGGCAGCGTGTTCGAGGCCCCCCTGGGCTACGGCCTCCCCAGGGACAGTGTGGCCAGCCAGCTGTGAGCGGCACAGGCCTGCCCCTGTGCGCAGGCCGGACGCGGGGTCTGACCCCCCCAGAACTGTTCCTGCCCCGGCGTCCCCCACCTCTCTGCCCACCCATCAGTGCCTGCAGGGTTGCTGCTGGGCTCAAGCCTCAAAGGGACGCGTCCAGCTGTGCCCCCTCATGCCATCCGCATGTCCCGGACACTGCCCCGCCCTGCCATGCCAGTGACTGCCACTGACCACCCGTGGGAGGGCTGCACAGTCCTGCAGGACCGGGGCCCTGGGGGCCTTGCACAGCTCACATCTGTTGCTTGTGATTGCAGCTCACTCCGGGAGCCACTGGGCTTATGGAGGGCCGGCGGGGGGTGGTGTGGGTGGGGGGGATGGGGCTGGGGCAGCGGCATGGACGGGGTACGCTCCCGGGGTGCAGGTCAGGGCTGTGGGTGGGGGACCTGGACTAGCCGCTGGGCTTCAGGAGGGGCTGGAGACCTGCAGGCAGGCCCAGGAGTTGGGCAGTGAGTGGGGGGAAAGTGGGCACAAGGCAGGGACAGGAACTCGGGCTCTGGCAGGAAAGTGGGGAAGGAGGCAGCCAGGTGTGTGCGTGCGTGTTTGTGTCTGTGTGTCTGTGTGTATGTCTGTGTTTGTGCTTCTGTGTGTGTGTGTCTATCTGTGTGTATGTCTGTGTCTTTGTGTGTATGTCTGTGTGTATATGTCTGTGTGTCTGTGTTTGTGTGTCTGTGTGTATGTCTGTGAGTCTGTGTGTGTGTGTGTGTGTGTGTGTGTGTGTGACATGGGACCATCTTGAACACCAAGGTGTGGCTGGAGGAAGCATAGGAGAGCCGGCCTGGGCAGGGCCAGGCTGAGCTGCAGGTGCAGAGGGACAGTGAGAGGGTCTGTGGAGGATGGAGGGGGCAGGTGGGTGAGGCTGTGGGGAGATGGAAGAGATAGGTGGGGAGGGCTGTGGGGGTAGATGGGGGACTGGTGGGCCCCAGGCACCGCAGCAGTGCCTTGGGGACAGGCCCCCCTGCATCCCAGTCTCTGCCTGCTGGGTGTGGTCAGCTGCCATAACCTGCGCATCGAGCAGACGTGGCTCTGCCGTCACAGCCCAGGACTAGATGAGCATCGGGCGGGGCAGGCTCCTCCCGGGACGGACCCTTGTTAGGGTCCGAGGTTGATACTCTCCCCTCTCCGAACCATACTGAGTCCAGCCAGTAATGCAGACACAAGTGGAGTTTATCCAGGCTGCTGGCTGCGGCCAAGCTGGGCACACAGGTGGGAGCAAGGCCCAAGCAAGGGAAATGCTGCAGGCTTCATAGGCAGTGTGTGTGCCCTAGCCCACGCTGCCAGTTTCAAAGGGAGATGTAAGTGAAAACAGAAGCTTCAACCTCGTTTCAAGCAGCACAGTGAGCTGTCACAGACAGGCCGGTTTATCTTGATAACTTCCCGGCCATCTTGGCAGCTGCTCCCTACTTCCCTGCTCCCGCCCGGGCAGATTCTGGGGACCAGGGCCGAGCTATCAGCCCGGGGGAAGAAGCAGAATTCTGAGAACCAAGACCGAGTTATCAGCCCAGGGAGAGAAGCAGGATTCTGGGGACCAGGGCCGAGCTATCAGCCCAGATGTCCTTTTTTGGCAGATGGCCGGGGTAAGAGGGGAAAGGAGCAAAATCCTGAGAAAGCCAAAATGTAGGGGTATGAGGCAAGGGCTATAAAAATGGGGTCTGTTATGGAGTGTGTCAAGTCCCGCTCTGTACCCAACACCCTCAGGGCATGTCCCTGGGTCTCTCGGGGGCGCGCGTCTGTCTGAGGGCTCTGTCTGCGCGGGTGCCAGGGTGGGGACAGAGTCAGGCTGGCTGGGGGCCGCCCCGCCCCCAAGTGCCTGATGCGTCTCCATGCTGGGCTTCATCCTCTCCACAATTTTATTCATCTCCTTTATTTTCTAGTTCTCAGAATTAACCCGACTCAAGAATTTTCTTCTTTGAGCTAGCTTTCAAACCAAACAGAAGGATATTTTATTTAATAAACACGTGGCCGACGCAGTGCCAGGAGATGTCATTGTGCTTCCCTGACCGTCCTGCCTTCCACTGCCCCTGCGCTCCAGCCCCAGAGGAGGTTCCCCACCCCGCCCCACCCCTGCCCCGCCTCTGGGTACCACCCCGGCCCCTGGAGACAGTGTCTGCCTCACCTGCTCATGACACCCAGCTTCCTCCGTGGCAGCTGCCAGGAAGTGGGCCTTGGAGGTGGGCGGATGGGGTCCATTCTGCACTGGAGGTTGGGCACAAGGTCCCGGGAGGGCTGCCCCATGCCCCTTGCCGGGCACCCCATGTGGCACAAGCAGACTCCATCCAGGGCAGGCTGCCAGGGATGCTGTTTGTCATGGCTCCGGGAAGGGCCAGCCCTGCCCCTCCAGCCCCCCAGCTAATCCCCACCCCAGCAGGCTCAGCCTCAGGACACTGGGGACCCCCGACCAGGCTCCCGGGCTCTGCGGGACCTCCTACCCACCACCCACTCTCCTTCCTGCAGCTTCCGGTCATAGTGGTGGGGGTTCCTGCTTAGTCCCCTGCCAGGCATGACCCACCCTCCTCCAGGGCACAAGTTCTGAGGCTCTGCTGCTGAGCGGCCGCCGGGATGCACAGCCCCTCCCCACCTGGAGCAGCTTACACGAGGGCTACTCTGCCTGGCTCTGGCGCGGGGCTCGGGAGTTGTCATCTTGCTCTGGCCGATCCCAGTGTCACCCTCTGCACTATGTATGGTCCCAGAGCACAGCCAGGTGTGGCCAAATCCACCCCCCCACACACACACACACACATACCCCAGAAAGGAAAAGCCCATGAAAGCTTCTGGTGCTAGGGAACCATGATCTGAAGTCTCTGTGTGAGGTGTCGGGTTCCTGGCTGGCACCACCTCAGCCTGGCATGCTGCCTGCTGCTTCTCAGGCTCTCAGACCCTGCAGCCCCTCCCCGCACATGGTGACTTTGGGACAGCCAGTCCCCATGCTGGGCAGAGTCTCGGGGACTCCCTTCTCCAGAGCCCAACTGCGTCATCTCAAAGATTCCTTATGCCTTTCCTTCCTGTCAGTCTCAACTTTCAGAACTGCAGCTTGGGGCTCAGTGATTTGTCCACTTCTGTGAAGTGTGGGAGAGTCGGGTGCTGGGCTCAGGGTCTCACTCTAGGGTGAACTGAGAGCAAAGACCACCCCCCTCCCCACTGAATGCTGTGTATGCAGGGTGGAAGGTAATACCCCCCAAACTTCACAGTTAACAGTGGGCCCCTTATGAAGCCCCGACTCAGGACTAGTATGGAGTTTCCCTGGTGGATAGGCCCAGTGATGTTGGGGATCAATAAGAACAGTTCCCCTCTTTGTATAGCTATGAGTCAAACTTGGGGCCTTCTGCTTGCAAAGCAAGTTCTTTCCCTCTGAGCCCCAGACCCCAGCCTGAATAGTTCCTTCATTTTTTTTTTCTTTAAAGAATGTAGGAGTGCTGCTATTTGTTCAGCCATTGATTAAGCTGATTGAATTGGGCATGAACTCCACATTACTTTTTTA